>JAKWJA010001961.1:0-73871 GCA_027704765.1 Solanum habrochaites | reverse complement strand
CATCCAATTGTGGGCCCACCCTTACCACCCTCAAACTAGTGGGCAATTGAGTGTCAATCGAGAGATCAAACACATATTGTCCAAAATAGTGAACGCGGTAGAACGGATGTGGTCAAGGAGCTATGATCTCTTTGGGCCTACCGGCGCATATACACCCCATTGGTATTCTCCATACCACTTGTATATGGGAAAGATTTTCATCTACCGGTTTTGATAGAGCATAAGCCATTGGCTATGAAGAAGTTAAAAAATGGATTGGAGCGAAAGCTTGCAGACACCGTTAAAATGGGTTAATGACACTTGATGATATTGTCTCCTGAAAGCCTATGAAAGCTCATGCCCCATACAAAAAAGATGAAAAGTACCATGACAAACAAATTGAAAAATGAGAGTTTATGGTTTTGGGGATTTGGTTTTGGTGCTTTTATTCAATTCTTAAATTGCTGCTTGTTTCCAGGGCAAACTCAAGTCCAAATGGACTGGTCCTTACACAAAAAGGTACCCAACTATTCCTCAGGATCAGTTGAGTTGGACCAAGGAGGGCTGTGCGGTTAAGGGTGATGGACAAGCGCATAAAAAATCTATCTACAGGGCAATGATGCTGAATCGTGGATGAATGATCGGGCGTCACCCATCTATTATAGAAGTCAATGAGGGTATCACAAGTGTCTCCAGCGTGCCCGCGACATTAAAATCAGGCGCTTGTTGGGCAACCCCATCTTATCCGTCTTTTTAAAATAATGGTAGCATTTTTTCTATTAAGAATGGGTTTTTACATGTGCAGGCAACTTCACCAGGAAATTCTGCAGCCACTACACTTCGCAGTCCACTAAACGCAACAACGACGGAAACCGGTGCATCTGTGCCTGACCGTCGTTACGTATCCTTCCACCAGTACGTGTTTTCTGCTCGTCTTTTGAATATTAGTGCACAACGCACGGAACCTACGACGGCCCTTACAGATGCGACGGACCGTCGTCGGGGAACCGTCGCGTTATTAATGAACATCTCACCCCCCGAACCCCCGGCTGGACCCTTTTCAAAATTTGAAAGACCGTTTATACTTCCCATCCCCCCTCGTCCCACTCATATTCCAACCCCATTGCTTCCTTATTCCCTCATGACTCCCCTCTCTTTGTTTCAACTATCCCCAACACTCCAAATCCCCTCAGATCTGGGAATCATATGGCATCCCAAAAAATCACCTAAGCCTTATCATTATCATCTACGTCGGTGTCTACCTTGCCAGAATCATTCCTCTCGTTTTGTCTTCTTCTCCATTTCCAGAGGTTGTGCTCTTACATTTATGACTCTATTTATCTTGCAGTTCGGTTTTGTGTTATGTAGTTTAGCTGAGTTTTAGTCATAACCTGTTTCTTTATATCTTATGTCTAAACGTAGGTTTAAAATGTTCGTATATGCCATGTTGATCACACCAAGGCTATGTGATTTTTGGCTTTGGAGTTTCTTAGGTTCTTGTGTATAGAACACATATAGGGTCCACATAACTAAACAACCATGTAGGGTTCATCGGGGATGCATGGGTACAACCAGTATATGATCTAATCTAAACGACTCTACTTCAGAACGAGACCCCCATACGCCGCCCAGACGGGCCCTGCGCAATATAGGTACGGACCGTCGTAAGGTCCATTGTCACAACCCTACACCCTGCTAAACGTTGCCTGTGACGGACCATTGCTTCACGACGGTTTCCCGTCTGCCCGTCCGTCATGTTGTGCAGAGACCCTATTTCTAAGGTCTCTCAAATTTTTCCAAGTGTCCTACGACGGCCTCTTACGACGGACCGGCACACAACAGACCCACGACGGTCCGTCTGCAGGACCGTCATGGTTGTCAGATACCCTGTTTCTAAGGGTCTCTGTCACCAAATTTTCCAAGTGTCTCGAGGATCTTACGATGGACCTCGTGCTCACGATGGGTCCGTTCCTGCTTGAACCGTCATGATGTCAGAGACCCCCTCCTTCCAAGGTTCCTAATATAACAGATAACAATAAACACACGGACTCATACGGTCGGTCATAGAGTCCGACGAGCCATCATCGTTCCGTCGTTGATACATTTTCAGTATTACTAAACACCATTTCTGAAATTTTAATGTCATATGCGCTTTCCCTTCTGTCTTGTTTGACATATAGCTCATACTAAGTATCCTTGCAGTGTACTATCCTCCTATGCCATCACAAGCAAGACCGAGTCCTACTGCAACTCTCGGCGATCCAAGTCTGTTGGCCCACCGTCTTCATGCAAACCGATTGATCAATCGAGTCAATGATGAGTCGGGACCCTGAATATGTGCCCCAGGCACCTCCCTCCGCCCCCTCCCTTCCGCGTGCTACCCGTGCCCCCCAGATCCACAAGAGCCACACCCAAGAAGGTTGCGTCCGGCTTAGTCACTTCCTCTCCATCTGATGATGAGTGCACACTGACCGGCACACCCTCAGGTCAGCCACAAATGAGGAAGATCGTCTTTGCTCCTTAGGAGTATCCGGTACTATGAAGCTTCATGCTCTGCTGAGGGTTCCCGCAGCCCAGCCACTGCTGCAGCGTCGGCCTGTCTGATGAGGCTGCCACGTCAGACTCTACATGCTCCCAGTGGATCATGTCTCCACCCCAGCCGCTTCCAGACAACGGTGGTGTGTCGACGGCCCGTTTCAAGTTTACTCCGACGCAAAGTTCTTGACCGATAAAGGAGTAAATGACTCGCACACTCACCCTGGAGCGGCGGGTACTCACAGGGAGCCTTCCACGATGCCGGAGATGTCATAACCTCTTCACCAGGCATCGCTTAGAGTGGACAGCACGTCCATTGGGACATACAGCGATGATATGGTCCGATAGTTCTACGCGTCCTATTTCGACTCGCCGATCACATCTCGACAGGCGGGCTGCTCCTGCTAAACAGGCCCCATTGGAGAGGTTCAAGTCCGCGGCGTGCAGTTGTACATTTCCCTGCCAGCCATCCGCCATTTCATATACGGCGAGAGGGCAGATGTCTCCTCACCCCATCCTGTCCGTTTGACTATCCGCTTGGCCGATAGGGAGTTGGACAGTTCCTGTCGAGGCCATCACTGAGGGAGGACACCAAGAGGGGGATGGCCCTGCCGCTTATCAGTCGACGGAGAGAGTGCAGATTGGAATCACTGAGCCGAAGGGGGCATCAAGAAGCCAAGCCTCACGTCATCGCGAATTTTTCTTGTGGCTGCTTCGTCCGTCACTACCTTTCCCCCACCGCTTGCTGACACCACTCACTTGGGATCGCGCAGTGTTTATAGCGGCGATGATAGCCGGATTAGAGGTCGACTTCGCATGGATTCTCCAGGCGGGCCTGCACGAGAGGGGCATTCAAGGTCACCACCACCTACCCCTTTCCGTGCATGATCTTTGCCGTTTAAAGTCTGCAGGGTGCCCAATGCACATAAGATCAATTGAACCCCACAGGGGACCATTGACGTCGGCCTCATAGAGACTGGCCAATTATTTGGACCCACGTCAAGTTCCCCGTCTAGAGCTTCCACACTTGCGATTTCTGGTAGAACACGGTATCCCAGGCCCGCACACCTCCACAGGCGTACACTGACACTACCCCCGGTCGAGTCTCTCCCGGGTATAGCACAGCCGCGAGCCCCTCCTCACACACCCCTCTACCGTACTGGTCCCCGCTTGCTAGGGTCCATAAAAAAAAAAGAAACTCGAGGGCACAAAATGGCCCACTTCTTCTGCATCAATATCCAGCCGTGGATGCAGAAGTCCGATTACTGAGTCGAAGCGCGTATGGAGAGGAAGATGGGCCAGGGACGATTGGCGTGAGGTTTCACAGCGCCTAAATGCAATTAGATTGAGGGTGTTTAGCCCGCCACCCTCCGGTAATGTGTCGACTCTTCAGGCTGCAGTCCGACAGTCTTTGGTCAACATTGACACGAGCCTGAGGCGAAGTACTGAGCCGTCGAGCCTTTTGAGGACCACTGTCTTGGCGGCCCTGTTTTGCCACCTCAGACTTCACCCACCTTCCCCTCAGAGAGTGCCAAGAGGCGTAGGGTCGATTTCCAAGATGCAGGCGCGAGCAAGAAGAAGGAGCGACCGAGAGATGGAGGCCGCGAGGAGAGCCTCACTTGCGAGGCGGAGGCACACCAAATCGAGCATCCACAGATAGCGCTGGGGACGCTAGCTCCGCACTGTAGATACCGCATGAGGCCCTACTGAGGTGGTCGGTGGCTGTTGAGGACATCACTGAGGTGTCCGATTGCTGAGGACAACACTGAGTGTCCAAAATTGTAGGGATGTGGGTTCTGGGAACCGGACCCACCAGCATTGTTGAGCGACGACGCTATCGCCACCGTTGTGCTTCACCTACCCCTCTAATCTTTGATTTTTATGCATTGTGGACAATTTGCAATGATTTTTTGGTTGGGTGGGGTAAATGGAACGTGAGTGTTAGGGTGAAGTCTGAGTAGCCAACTCATATCCTCTTTGTGGGTTTCTTGGCCTGAAGTTCTTTTTCCCCAAAGGACTCGATTATTTTTTTTTGTTGAACCGTCATGTTTTATATCTGTTGTACATAGTTTAAATTCTAGAGCATGATGCTAAGAATGATATCGATAAACCGGAAAAACAATTTTTTTTAACAACATGACCTAGCAATAGTACTGACAATTGTTGGCTCTAAGCGTAATAGAGTTACACCATGCATTACCCTAAGTCTGTATTCAAACTAGGTGGTCTAATAATCTAGTATAGTGATGACCTGTTAAGTGCAAAGTGAGGAATTTTGAATGTCCACTATTGGTACTGAGCTAGAACTTGCCTAGTTTATCCTGCTAAAGTAAGCTGTAACAAACAATTAGGAAAGGATCATAGGCCCTTATTCAAGAAAGCCCATTTCTAACCCAAATAAAAGAAACCCGAAGAAATGTATCCTTCTTTTGATCCAAATAATCTGAGCTTAAATTATCGACCTTTCCTGTTTCACCCTAACCTAATCTTTTTGGGACCATGGTTTGGCCCTGGTCCCTCCTTGGACATGTGCACTCAGCTTGTGCCAAAGCACAGTTGGGGTGGCTAATACAGTAACAACCTTCATTTGCCCTGCCCAGCCTTGGGGTATTGTGTACCTTGACTCATGGCAAAGCCATGAGTTTGGAGGGTGGCTATTATGAGGAATGCTCTGGAAAGTGGGGTTTGAGAACAAAAAGAGAGAAAGAACAAGTAAGTGACTCAGAATTAGTTGAAAGACTAAAGGACAAAGAAAAATCACTTACACAAAGAAGAAAGAAAGAAAATTGAGAAAGGGAAAGAATACTGGAAACCTGGCGGAGATAAGATATAAAAAAGGAGGTTTTAGCCGATATGTCCAGGAGGGCAAACAGTCCCTAACTTATACCAAAATGTACCCTACCTGACCCTGAGCCATGTTACAAGCTAAAAAAGTCCTATTTGATCCTAAGGTTTATAGCGAACTTAAGCGTGAAAATAGGGCAAGCTTATGGCCATAGGTATGAAGGAAGTTGACTTTTGTTCTTATACTCAGTTGTTGAAATTAATCCTATACTCAAACTGAAATCATTGTGTGAAAATGAGGATTTTGTTCTAACGTGAGGACATTGATGCAATACTCAGATTGTTAGCACCCCGGTGAGAAATGAAGAGGATAGGTGTTAGTGCATGGTGATTCTGTGTCATGTTCGCATCCCACAAAAATGAAGCCTAATTAGTGATAGCATGCATAGATTTGATGATATTAATCGTGATTGATAGCCAATGGTGCAAGGATAAACATGAATACTATTGTACAAAGATTGTTGGTAGTGAGTTTAGAGTTCGTCGCTTGAGGACAAGCCCACGAATTTAAGTTGAGTGTTGATAATACCGTGGTTTCACGGTATAATTAATGCTTTTTCCTTAAGTTTAGTGGCGTCCAAAATCCCTTTTTTGTGCTAATTTTTATCCGAAGTTTTTCTTTATTTTGCAGGAAATCGTCGCCAAGCCAATTCAGGAGATTTTGAGAGAGAAATGCAGAAGAGACCACTTCTGAGCTTTATGACGGGTCCTTCATGCTTGTGACGTCCGTAGGTGGCACGTATATAGCTGCTGAAGGGAGAGATGGGGTGGAGTGCTTACCAGTGTGGGATACGAGTGGCTTGTGACGGTCCCGGCATGGACATGACTGTCCGTCCTGCAGGGTTCGTCGTGAAGATCACTTGGCGTGGCTAAGTTATCCCATACCCAGATGCAAGAGTTGAAGTCCGTTTAAACGAGACCCTCGCTGACCGGTGTGCCTCTGACGGTCCGTCACACTTGCCGTTGAGGGGAATGAAGAAAGCAGCAGAAGAAAATGCACGGCAAGTATGGGACGACGGAGTCCCCGACGGTCCTCATGACACACGGTCCTCGCGTGGTCCGTCGACCCAGCCGCGTTTGGGCAATTTTCCAGCAATAGAATTCTTGTTTAATAGGTTTTTGTATTTTAGAATAGTTCGAAAACCTCATTTTTGAGGTTAGACACCTGATAGTTAGAATCTGAGATTATTTAAACTCCGTATTCGTAAACATTTGTATGTGAGATCTCGATAATCATTAGATTTTCGTGAGGATTATTGACTATTTGAGAATTTATTGAGCAATAATTTTTTGGTGATTATCAAGCAATATTTGGACTTTATTCGTTCTCATTGATGTAAGTACATGAATTCTTATTTAATATATTTGAATATTGGTTTTTATGGCGATGAGTAACTAAACTCTATAACTAGAGGTTGTGGAACCTAGGCAAATAATGAGTTAAACCTAGCTAAAATAACAATTCTCGAATGGTGTCTTGGCATTATTAATAATTCTTTCGCTTAGAAAGTCTTTTTAACGGATGATAACGTTAGAACTCGCCTTAATGCTACTTGCCGACAAAGGAGGTCGATAAAGGAAAATAATTATTAACATAGATTTAGTGTATACTATCTAATAGGCTAGTATTGATTGGGTAACGAGGTAGTAACTTAGTCAATTCGAATGATATTCTTAATATAGGTAACGATAAGGTTAGGAAAGCACACACGTAGCCGGACTAGGGTGCGGAGTGAGAGTTTTCTAGATGCCGGACCAAGGAATTTCGAACTACATAACGTATCACTTTGCCGCAAGATACTAGGAAATAATTGGTTATAGTTAGAATTATCAGTTATGAACCATGGGCAACACGTAACCCCTAGTTACTTGATTAATTGATTATAAAACCCCACTTCAAAACGTTAAGTGTCTCTTTCAATTTAGTTAGTTCTTTTTTACTTATATAGTAAATCCAACCCCCCTATTACATTTTTCATGTTTTGAACTTTCTAAGGAAGTTATCACCGAACAATAGTAATAACCAGTTACAGTTGGTCTAGACTATTTTCCTCGTGGGAACGATCCCAACCTCACTAGTTAGGTTATTTACTTGACGCGACCGCTTTACTTCTCATTTGAGAAGTAAGTTTGAGCGTATCAAATTTCTGTATGCCCAATCAAAGGGCGATATTGGCTTGACATACCTGACGCAGTACGACTAATTTTGCTATCCAAGGGCGAGATGGAATGCCATACCCGATGTAGTTTTTCAATTTGTGCTGAATAAGGGCGATGCAGGAATGCCATGCTCGATTTCGTCCGTCATTGGGTGATATCCAAACGCGATGATTGCATGTCATGTCGACGTCGTCCGACCGTATATGGTATCCAAAGGCGATAATGGGATTCGATGCCCGACGTGGTCAGACTGGTGTTTTGTCCAAGGTCCATGCTGGCATGCCACACACGACGTCGTCCGACTGAGTATGTTGTACACGGGTAATTATTGCATGCACCCCCCCCCCCACGCAGACCATCGTCCTAACATTATGTGTTGTCCAAAAAGGCAACAAACAAAAGAACCCCTTGCTCAACCCACTGGTTTGCATTCCCACTTCAGAGAGAAGAGGCAAAGAACGAAGTCTAGGAATGATTTAAGAAGGTATGAACTGAATTGGAGATGATGTAAGGCGCCAGCAGACCTGAAGTCATTCCGGAACGTGTGTCATGCCAGGGTCCATGCGGGCAAACCACGCCAGATATTGTCTGATCGTGTGTTGCAGTAACAAGGAGATGATATACACCATACACAAAGCACGAACGTCATCTACCGTGTATGCGGTGAAAGGGAGATGCGAGCATGGGCCACTCCCGATGTCATCGATCGTCGTGTGCATTTAAGGCGGATGAATGGAATTTCCATGTGCTGACTTTTGTTTTACTTGTGTGTTTCTAAGGGGACATGATGGCATGCCACGCGCGAGTTGTCAATCGGTGTGGGCTGTCCAAGGGCGATAGATGGCTGTATTCTCGAAGTCGTCACAAAGTGGAGCACTAGGGAAAGTGATGGAAACTCAGTAACACCCAACGTCGACGACAGGTTGAATGCAAAAGGGCGATGAGGAATCCATTGCTCCAACGTAGTTTGACGTCTGTGCTTATCACAAGGTACCAATGGAGCCATGCCCAGCCTTACATGGTCCAATAGTGTGTGTTGTCAAAGGGTGATGATAACATGCCACGTCCAATGTCGTCCAATCGGGCATGCTTTCTAATGGATATTATGGCATGCCACGCCCGACGTCATGCGATTGTTTGTGAATTAACAAGAAATTAATTGCGGAAAACAACGACGTGTCCGCAAAAGTGTGTAGCAAAAAGGGGCCCTGCAGGGCCAACTGACCCCACACACTACGTGGTCCAATCGTGTGTGTTGTCCAAGGGTGATGATTCCATGAGACGACAAACGTCGTTCGATCATGTATGATTTTCAAGGGTGATGATGTCATGGCACGCCTATCGTACGACCGTGTGTGATGCAAGGGCGATGATGGAATCCACTTCCAACATCTTCCGACCATCTATGTTGTGCAAGGTCAATGATGCTATGCCTTGCCTGACGTCGTCCGACCTTGTGTGCTCCCCAAGGGTGATAATGGAATGTTGTGCCCGAAGTCCTCCGACCGTGTGTGCTGCCCAAGGGCCATTCAGGCATGCCTCGCACGACGTCGTCTGATCATGTTTTCTTCAAGAGCGATGATAACATGTCATGCCCGATTTTGTACGATCGTGTTAGTTTTCCAAGGGCGATGATGTCATGTCACGCTCGACATCGTCCGACTGTGTTTGTATTCCAAGGGAATTGATGACATTTCCACGGCCAACAAAGTCCGGTTGATTGTGTTTCCTAAGGGCCATGATGTCATGCCGTACCCAACGTAGTTCGATCGTGTGTCTGTCCAAGGGCGCTGATGGCATTGCAAAGACCGACGTCGTCTGACCGTGTGTGCTTACAATGGGCGATTATAACACGACACGCCCGAAGCAAGCTTCTAACTAATATGTATCCAATATTAAAAATAAAAAAAAAAAAACAACAAAAAAAAAAAAAAAACAAAACCAAACCCAAAAGGGGAAGAGATGGAATGCCATGACCCGTGTAGTCTTACAATTTGTGCTACAACAAGGGCGATTGCGGGGAATTCCTATGTCGATTCATCAAGCTGGTTCAATCCAAAGGCGATTGATGGGCATGTCATGTAAACGTCGTCCGACCGTATATGGTATACAAAGGCCGGATGATGGGATCGGTGCCCGACGTGTCGGCTGCTGTTTTTCCCGAAGAGTCCATTGCGGGCAGCACACACGCCGAGTCATTCCAACTGAGTATGTTTGTAAAGGCGAATCGATGGCATGCCACGCATTGAACGTCCTACCCATGTGTGTTTTCCACTGGCGACGTCGGGGCTCTAAACTAAGTGCCTACCGACGTTGAATCATGCATTTAAGGAAAACCCTAGTCAAACCTAAACTAAGTCCCAACATACTCTGACAACCAGTCTTCAACAAACAAAGTAATTCAATAGAAAAGAGAGGTCAATTAATAAACAATAAACATGCTCACAGTACCCCGATAATTCTAAGAAAATAGGGGAAATATGATTTTTAAACACCTATGCTGATCCAATAAATAACCAACGCAAATCATAACTAATCAACATGCATTCACATGTTCTAGTTTAAATCTAAGAAGAGAAACCATAGGCCTACCTTAACGCATATCACCGGACGCTCAAATTCACACCCGGATCTTTTCACTTTCTAAAAGGGCCTCGAAAACATTGATACCACTATCAGAAATGAGAGTCACAACGGTTGATTACAGTCATTTAAACCACTAAAATCGCCAAGAAACGGAAGACAGGTTTCAATTTCGCGGTTCCAAATGGAAAAAGGCGGGATTCCTGCCGTGAGAAATCCCGAATTACCCCAAATAAAAAATCCTAAATAACTCTCGGAACTGAATACCATAATGACACAATTCAGGACTCAAGACAGTCCCAACATGAACATGCAACAAAAAACAATCCAAATTCTAAGCTAAAATCAGCAAAAAATGGCAGCAGCTACGTACAAGATTTTACCAAAAATGAAGACCAACAGCCAAAACGATCACACAACGACGATCCTCACGAAACCCAAACAATATAGGACTCTTGAAATCACTAGATTCGGACCTCAAATGGCCAAGAAATCACCTTCTAAAATTTCCCAAAACTTGTGCTCGAAAATGAGCTATGAAGCACTTAAAACACAAAAATTTACCTTAAATCAGTCCCCAAATTCAGATATAATCTCACCAAGGGCGTTGCCCTTGAAAAAATCTCCAATTAGCCTTTTGAATAGCCAATTTGGAGTTGTATAGCGCAAGATATCAAGATTTCAAAGTTAAGACACAAAGATGAAAGTTGGTTTTTATAAGCGATGTAATCTGCGTCAATAAAAACCCAATTTCTGGTCGTTAAAACCCCATTTGGTCGTTAAAAGGGCATGCACCAAGATCAGCTTGCTACTTTCTTTAAAGTCTCAGACGGGTGCTCGGAATCAATTTTGATAACTGATAAAAATCAAATAGGATAGCTACCCTACCAAAGTCGACATTCCGGACTCAAAGGCGCAGTCAAAATTTTCAACGGTCATCTCTATAAAAAGGTGGGTCCCACTTCCATTGGCCATTTTTAAGTCAAAAACCACAAAAGGGCGCGGAAAAATATCAAAAACCTCAAAAACCGAAAGAAGGTCAAACTAGACCCAAACTTGACATTCCGAAGCTAAACCGCAGGCTGACAAGATATCATCCGAGCGCGTTTACCCAAATGTTGACTAAAGTCAAACTAGCATTGAAACTAAAGTGTAAACGCCTAATCCCACCAAACTCACACTGGAAAACTTTGGGAGTGAGGTCGACAATGCTACCAGACTAAAATGACCCTTCCGGAAACTCGATGGAATCGTCAACAATGTGAATTCATGATGTCATCTTCTTGAAATTTTGAGAGAAAAGGAAGGTAAAGGGGATTTGTGATTGGGTTGCGTTACGTTTTGACTGGTTATGTGGTGTTGATTCTTTAGGGGGAGGGAGGGAGGGGAGGGAGGGGGGGGGGAGGAAGGCAGGAGGAGGAGGGGGGTGGGGGGTAAACTGATTTTCATTTAGGTTATGTGTTGTTTTTGTGTTGTTTTCCTTCTTTGGTCTTTATGAATCATGTTTTCTATTTAAATTTTTTGTTTCTGTTTTTATTTGTGGTTTCTTTATTTTTTTTTCTTTTTTTTTCTTTTTCTATTAACTTTTTACTTTTATTGTTCCTTTTTGGTTTCATTCATTTTCTCTTTCTTCTCTTTCTTTCTTCATAAGCTTCAAAAAATAACTAAGCTAAAAAAGAAAAAATGAGGAATATAGCTTTCTTCTCTGTGGTCTGCTCACCACTGATAGTTCGATCTCCCCATTCTCCAGTCTTTGAACCTGCCTTTTTCCGCGGTTTCACTCTCTGACCAGGTGAACGATATGTCAATCCCAGCAAGTCATAAAGTACTTGGAATCGCTATAGGAATGCTCTAAACGATGCACAGAAGATAGTACATTAAAAATGACAAGAAGGGTCATTACACATGTAGAGAATGAAAGAATGTAAACATCGCAAACATGAGTGGACCATACTATACAATGTATAATTCAATATCAATTCTATACATGGTAGACGAATCTTGGTTAGTTCACCAATTCTCCAAGCAATGATCACCTTAGATCATTCCTCCACAATTCGAATTCAATTCACATAGATAACAATAGAAATAAGAAATTCAATACAATATAATCACAATTCAAATAACATTGAATCAAGATCATAAGACCCACATTATAGGCCTATTGGAGAGATTAGAAAGATCATGGGTTCTTCATGTAATTCGATAAAAATTCATCATAAATTCATATCTAATCATACATTCATCATTAGAATAACTTCGAAATCACTTTGATAATGAACCCATGGCTAGATTTAAAATATAGAACTTTTATCATAGAATCACATCAGAAAATCATAGATAGAACTCCCAAGATGAAAGGTTAACTAAGGATTGATAATTACCATAACTTAATAGAAGAAAATCCCAAAAAATTGGATAAAAAATCACTCAAAAATTCATCTTTAAGATTGAGCTTGAGTTTTCCCTTCAATGGAGGTTTGAGAGAATTCGGAAGAGAAGAGATTTTTGGGAGTAACCGACTCCCAAAGTTACCAAAAAACCCCATACATATTCGTAGTTTTAAACATGTAAAACTTAACTCTAAAATGATGCAACCAAATCTAGGAAGTGGATGCATGTCACAGAGGAAGCTCCTTATTTTTCCTTACTAAATTTTTGTGGCAGTAAGATTTGTCTTAGACTTGCCACGCACAGGCAGACTGAGTTCCAAACACATAATGCATTAGGGGCTCCAAATATTGGCTCTGCTCACCTTTGGCATCTTCTTGGTCCAATGTTAGGGTCCTCCTTGGTGGACCTGCAGGTAGTCCTTAGGGAGTTGTACCCATATGTTTTGACCCTAAACATGTCTATTAAGATTATTGGGTTATATATTCATTTTGTTGACTCCAAACAAAACATAAAAACAAGGGAAACATACAAGGACACATTATCAAGTCTATAGTCTAACTTTGGAATGTCCTGGTCGTTTGTGGACGTTTGACTTTCAAACCTATTCAAATAACCTATACAAGTTGTAAAACACTTTATTAAGATGTTGTTAACCCTTTTAAGCTCATGTGAGACTCTAGATACCTTAGTTCATTTTTGAGGTTCCTTACATCCCAACCCACACTATTCCTATTGATACAATAGAGTATGACTACATGATGGGTGCTGTGCAAAAACAAGGTATTCTAGAGAGATGTTAAGTAGAGAGAGGCATTGTGGAGGTGGATGGATGGCATATTATTTAGGATACAGAGTAGAAAGAGTGGGTGAGGAAGAAGAGATTATCTATCAAAAAGGAATCTCTAAGCTTCACAACGAATTTCTTCTGTCATTTGGTTCGTACTAGACTGTCCTCTGCTCAGGTGGAAAATATTGTCATTTAGGACCTGGCCATGATGATTTCTCATTTTACGGACGGAGTGAAGTTTAATTTCTCTCGTATCCTAATTTTTAAGATCCATGAGAGGGTTTTCATGTAATTCCCTTTACAACGACCTAGGTGAAATAGAGTGTAATATGTTTTTCATGAGGGTATAAGGTCCTTAAATTTTCTATAATATGGTAATGAGGTAGTGTCTAACTATTTAGTATATTTTGAAGTGAAATGTTAAGGGACGACCAAGACGTTCGACGACTAAGTCATTTATGTTCCTTATGTATTTTTATTTGCTTATGTTTGTGTCATGATCTTATGAGGTCTTTATATAAGTTATAATAGTTTCTATAGGCATTGTTTTTAGTTTCATGAAGGTTTGAGGACGTTTTCAAATGTCCAAGATCTTTGATGACGTTCTAACAGTTTTCCTTAAAGTGACATCGTCTGTCTAAGTGTGTTTCGTTGTGGTTTATGTGTTCAATTTGGAGGAAATATAAGTCAGAGGTCCTAAAATCATATACAAATATATTTTAGTTTGAAACTCCAGGTAAAACATCCCGAAGGATCAACAAAGGGTCTTTGAGGAAGGACCCATCAAGGTGGCCAAAAACTGCCCAATGCAGTCCCATCTACGGTCGACAATCGAAAGCCAGTAGCCTAGTCGATGCCATGTAGGAAGAGGGCGTTGGTCAAGAGTTATTCATGGGAGGAGGATATTCCAAGGACCAGTATCTGACCCAATTCACGGACGATAAGTACGGTATGTTGGTGGGGAGATGGTCCTCATTTGACCTAGTGTAGATGGTCCTGCAATTTTGCAGGTTTATTGTAAGTTGCAAGAGTGAATTGGTAAATTCAACTAACATACAAATAAGAGTTTTGGATGTTTCCTAATTGTATTATAGGTATTTTAAGGTGGTTTATAAGTCCTAAAAACATAGATGAATTCATTCCTCAAAAATCAAAACCGAAAATATCCAAAGATCTCTCTAGAACTCCATTGAAGCTTGAAGGGAGATTGAAGCTTGAAGGTTGATTTATCCAAAAAAACTATATAATTTTTCATGGATTAACATCAATTAAGGTGTTGTTCTTCATACTTGAAACTTCTTTTATCAAGTAGCCAATCTTCAAAGTGTTTTTCAATAACCTCTCAAAATATTAGTTTATTTCTAACTTGAAAATCTACCATGGGTTCTTGCATTAAAGGTTTTGAATCATTGAATATTTATTGAATTTTTGCTAGTTAGATGATTTTGACTTAAAATCTTTATGAACACGGCAAAGAACCTAGATTTTCAAATTGTCATATGTGGGGAGTTATGATCGTGTATCATTTCTTATGGACTATAGTGTAGTTTTCCATAGTATTTTGAATGATGTAAAAATTATATTGAACATATGTATAGGATGGATTAGATTTATAAAAATCATATGAATTGATTTCGATTAATTGAAATTATGATGTTTGTATTAAATGACTTTCATGGGACATGGGTAAAGGGCCTTTTGGTATTGATTTGAGACTTGTCTATGGATTGAAGTGGTGAGAATGGATTTGTGGTATGCTTCCATAATTCTCTTTATTTTATGTTAAGGAGGTCTTGAATTATGTTGTAATTGGTATGGTCCATTTATGGAGGTTTTTCTATGTTCTTTACTTGTAAATGATATGGCATCGTCTGCGTTACTTTATTTATTAATACGATCATGGACTTGTCGCCAAAATTACTTGATATATCATGATGATTTTTTTAGTTTATTTATGTGAATTATGATCATATACATCTACGTGTGAGTAATGTGAAAGTATGTAATATTCTCTTAGTATTAGGTGATCAGGTTAGACTATGAGAATGTTTTTATCTATGTAGTCTTAGAGTAAATGTATGATTCCTCCTAATTGTCCATGTGAGTCTTATGATGGTTATATTGATGATATTATATAAGTTGATAGGGTGATCTAAAGATGATGTTTTCTTATGCATGTACTTATTAGAATGATAGTTATATATGAAGTAGGTGTGGTCTTGTTTTGATTAGATGTGCTTATAACACCTCAAAATCAAGGCACATTGTAAAGACAACATAGGTGTAAAAGTCTAAGAACTGTTTCCAAGTCCATTTTTAATTAATATAGGTCAATTAGGAGGTTTAAGAACCAAAACGTCCAAAACGTCCACGACATCTGGGAAGTTCGTTCAGAGGGATGTTAGTATACCTTAGCCTATTTGACTAATTTTTAGAAGTCGGACATGTACGAAAATTTGTGGAAAGTTAGGTAATAGGTGTTTGATTTTGTTTCATGGTTGAAACATCCGCATACCAATCCCCAAGGACAACCTAAGGGCCCTTAAAGAGGACCCCTATGTTTGATGCATCACTGCCTGGCAGTGTGCATCAATGGCACGTGTGTGAATCGACGGGCCGTCGATGCCACCATTGTCCCACACTTAGGCTTGTGGATAAGGTTCCTTTACCTTCACAACCTCTAAACTCATCGACAGAGTGCAGAGGTGCAGGATACGGTCCGTGTGTGGATCGATGGGGCATCGATGCCAACATCATCACATACATAGAAAAATTAGAGGAAGCCCTCGCCTGTAAAGTCTCTGACTAAGACGAGGGAGTTCAAGGCGGAGGGGGGATGTCCACTATAAATACCTTTAACCCCGATTAACCTAAAGACAACTCTAAAATAAACTCACTTCCTTCGCTCTTATTTCTCTCTCACATGAAAAGCACCATTAAAAGGCAAGCTAGGACTAGGGTTTGGGGATTGAAAGGGAATAATTCACCATCCAATTGTTGAAAAACATAAGGGATGGGTTCTATTCACCTTTGAGATCTTTCCTCAAAAGATTCTTCAAAAATAAATTTCAAAAAGTTGAGTTTTCTTAGGGGTCCATCCAATACGAAATTAAGTTATGGATTGCGTTGGTTAATGAATTCTAGGGTTATATGGAGTATATTAACAGTGTAATTCAACTTGTTCTATGTAACATTTGTATGGTTGTTTAAATTGAAGGAAGATAATCCTCATCCCTAACTCTAGGTAGTGACTTGACCATATGTATGGGGATCATTTCATCGAGTTGGTTGTTGATTTGATTACTATACTATGGTGTAATTATGATGAAATTAAAATGAAATACAGGCTTATCATACTAGTTATTGAGGTTTGATTTAGCTTATGAATTATAATGTGAAATTAGTCTATGTATCTTATCTCAGTGTTATAGAGATGAAATTGGACTTGTTATTATATAGATTATCATTGTGTGATGATGTTATTCCCAAGTGTGTTTAGTTATGGGTTGATGGTAAGACCTTGATGATAGACTATGAGGAAGACTTGGTAAATTGTAGAATCTCAATCTTTACTTCCATTTGTGATTAATTATTGTTAAGTCATTATATTACATTGGATTATGGCTTATACTATGATTATAGGGTTGTATGATGTTTAATTGAAATGTCTTTACAATGTTCTGAGGTTGATTAAGGTGTATATGATATAAGGATGGTAAAAACTATGAATGTACTTTAATATGCTATGAAATATTAATGTGTTAACCTCACTTATATGAAATGTAATGAAAGGAATTATACTCATGCAATTCTTATTGAGCTATTGATGATGATGATTATTATGCAAGGGGTAGACCCTGTGGCCTAAATTAAGATATGATTGATAATTAAAGGCTTAAAGACATTTAAAAAAAGGACTATAGTTTAGCACCGAGTGAACTGATAGAGGAGTGTCCCTTCCCAAATAAGGAAGGGTAGGAACACTAACATTACTCTTGAGATTGGGACTATAATGGTTGGCCATATAAAAAGACCTGGTACAAAACCAATTATCCTTAGTGGTTGAACTATGTTGCCCCCATAGAAATACTAGCTAGTTTGTCCACATAGTTGCTATGTTTCATATCTTGGTCTAACCTCTGCAAGTAGTCCACCTTCTTTAGGTGTAGGGTGTTATGACACCTGATTCCACACTAGCTCATGTGGTCTATGTCTGTTAGGATAAGATGTTCCCAAAAGTTAAAATAAATTAAATAATTAAACTCTAACTAGTATAACCTAAGGGGTCTAGTTTAGTCTAGGCATGGCTATTGGACTCTACCTAAACATTGCACTAGTTAGACTTGAGGGGATTCTTAGGAGGAGTTTCTTATATATGTTTATGTTATGATAATATATGATGTATATATGATGACCATGGCACATTGTTGATACTATATGTTGATTAGTTCATTTGTGAATATGCCTTGGGTTATAATGTTAATGTATGATGAAATGTAAACCTAAATGCATGATATGTAAAGTTTGACACTGGTCATGTTTTCTTGTTGAGGATACTTGATTGAGTAAGGTTATGGGGCATTGTTTGGTCATTGCACTTGTTGACTTGATAAGGAGTTCTAAGTAGTTGTCTTGCTTATTATGATATGTTTAACTCTTATTCATTCTTTGATATTATTCCTTGATGTGAGGTTGTTAAGTAAATCATATTCATTTTTGTTTGGGATAAGTATTACTTGTTAAGATAGATCAGTTTTGATGGTTGATGTGACTCAGCGTGACTTGCATTAGAGTCCCTAAAGGGTGTAACTGACAAATGTTTTGAACTAAAAAGTCCCCTGTTAGCATGTTTTTTCTTTGTTTTATTGCATAGATCCCATACTCAGTACATGTGGAGTCTTAACCCATTTTCCTCCCCTTCCCCAAATATTTTTAGGTTCCCATCGCTGAAGAGTTTTGGATGCCATCATCTACTTACGAATTTTTATGAAGCTTATTGACTCTATCATTACTTCCTTTTTTAATTATATTGTATTTCCGTATGACCTTCTTGGGTCTGTTTGAATTTTATGTAAGATGCTATGCCCTATTTGTGTTATTCGCTTAGGATGATCTTGATGAGATCATCATTGAGACTATTTCTATATTTTTATATCTGTATGTGCATTAAAAGTAGAAGGATATGTAACCTTCCCATACGAAAGGTCTATATATACTCAATATGAGAATATATTATGTAAATGTAAAGGTCTATCTAAACTTTAAAGTAGTGATAATGAATGTTTTAAATTTATCCGCATTTTTCAACCTATGAATGTAATGACATGAAACTAAGAGGCTAGTCTTAGTCATTCAAATGAATGACACGCCGGTTACGTCTAGGGGGTAAACCCGAATGTGACATGTGGCCCTTACTTGATATATGTATAATGAGAATGTAAATTTTTGTCTTAGGATGATGGAGCTTCTTAGTCTTGTAAGTATGAATAACATGTGACCTTGAATGGTGCTAACGAGGTCTTTTATGTGAAGATTTCAACCTAGTTGTAAGGTTATGATATCCTTGAAGTCAAAAGTCATAAAGGTATCCTTCTTGAGTGAATGGTGGACTTAGGGATTGATTGGCAAGAATGGAATGAAATCATTTTTAGGAAAATCATTAAGCTATCCTATTGACCATTATAAGGAAACCCTAGAGGACCTTTTTTGTAAGGTGAATGTAATTGGGTTATCAACTAGATATGGAACCTCGTCATGTACTCCTTCATTTAAATATTCTATGATAACAAAGGCTAGCACCGAGTGAGTATGATTTTGAAATTAGTTCTAGTTAAAGATGAGACAAGTAAAAGACACTACATCGCAGTAGGTTAAAAGACCGGATTCTATTCTTAGATACCATGGTCTTTGTCGGTCACTGCATTTTCTCATTATATGGGATACCTTATTATATTGGACAAGTTCTATGAAGTTTAGGTGGTGATATGGACGTTATCTAGATATTACACAATAGGCATTGATGATATTAGTGAGTGAGTCCTTAGGTCTTCTCCAATATCATTACTTGAATGTCTTTATATGATGAATGTCTATTAAATGAATTAAAGAAGATGATGACTTATATTAGAAAGCATGTTAAATGAATAAGCACATACCTAGATTAGTTTAAGGGTTGTCTAGTTAAAGTGTGATGGGGGCATAGGAATGGTTACTTCATATGTTACCTAGGTAAGTCTTAAAAAAAACTCTAGATAAGAATGTTGGTTGAAACATCCTACATGATCAAACCTTATGTAGTCTTAATACATACATAGTTTAATTTTTGAGAGGTCAAGCATGGACATTATCTTCTTGATTTACTAAGTAATGTCTTTTGATTAAACTTTGGGAGTATATGTCATATTATAATATCTTATACATGATATTATAATATATATAAATCTATACATAATATATATACATAAATTATATATAATACATACTCCTAAATATATATATATATGTTATGAAATGAAAATGATTCTATCTTAGGTCGTGTAAAGTATCTCTTAAGTGTGTAATAAGGAATTGTATGGGCGGTCACTTCACAACTTGCTCAAGTGAACCTTTGAATCACCTTTGGTAGGAATATCTCATGTGTATGTGTTTGGTGTATTGTAAATGTATTTATATCATTATATATGGTCTTAAGGATCATTTAGTTGTGCCTAGAAAGATTATATGGGTGGTATCTTTTTGTCTTACTTTAGTGAGTATTAGGATAAGCTTTAGTGGGAGGGTTGTATGCTAAAAGGGGTTCAGTGTAACATTGCATTAATTCACCGTAACTTGACATACTTTAGTGTAATATTCCTTAAATTGTGATAAAATGCTTACGTGATATATTATATGTTTCTAAGGTGTTAAATTTTTTTTTTATGCTTATATTATGATGTTTTAATATAAAAGAGCATGTTTCTAACAAAAGTCTATTTTCATGATTTTATGCATTATTTCATACTTAGTACATGTGTTTGTACTAATTCCATATATTTTGTTATATCTAAAGGTGTATGTGGAAGGTGAGAAGGATCTTGAAGCAATGCTTGAATTCTAGTTATCCTTCAAGCAATGTTGAAGTATGTCCTCACTTGAGTCGAGGGCATAATCTCTTTAGATGTCTTTTATTTCAAACTATTGTAATAGATGTAAGATTTCTATATCGTATTTTATGAGCCCTTAAAATCCCAAGTAAGTTAAGTCTAAGAATAGAAAATAGTGTTCAGACTTAGAGTTTTTGATGATTTTTATATGACAAATAATTTAAGATATTCATTGAAAAGTGTTAATTCCGCACTCTTTTCGTACTGTATGCATGAATGTGTCAAAGAGTTTGGTACTAGTATCTGCCCCACGAAATTCCCTAACTCCTAAGGTATAGGTGCTGGTCGTGACAAACATGGTATCACATAATAGGGTGTGAAAGTTGTCTTAGAAATTAAAAATGTTTTATAATGCCATGTCTAGTTGAGTCTTGACCATCGGTGTGAGTCGCGACCCATCTATGGGCTAGAGGCTATAGGATGATAGAGGTTCACTTTATTCATCAATCATATGGCCTACCTATAGAGTTGAGGCTCTAAGTATCTATTCCTAATCTCTTCTCTTGTGTTTCGAAAAGATGAATACTAGAAGTGTGACCACTAGAAGGTTCAAAGAAGGAAGGATGGATGAGGAAGTTCATTCTCAAGTTGAGTAAGTAGAGAAAGGTGCTCTAGATCAAATATCTATTGGAGGTTAAGGTAATGGGGTTCCGATGATTCTCTAGAAAATAACTAATGGGGAGATTAGAGAGCCTTAAATACTTTAGTCGAGCCTTACAAACTCATTTAAATAGGATATGAACCTTATATATGGGTGGAGAGCAACTACGACATCTAGATTGTAAGATATCTTGTCCTTGGATCCAAGTTTGAAAGAGGATCACGAGAGTGTCTAATAGGTGTAATACAAGGTGTTTAGTGCATGGGGTTGAACGTCTAGGAGAAGGGCAGAGTTTCCGCTTCGTAACCAATTAAATGGGGGTTGCCTCAAATGTGGGTACACTCCATGGAAAGAATAAAGGCTTGTTTGAAATCGTCCTTAGAGTGGGAAGTACGTATGGAGACTTTCTGAGGAAATCTACTAACTACTTTCCCTTGAGGGGAAGGAAGTAAAGGTTGAGGAGTTTATTAATCTCAAGCAAGTCAATATGAATGTTGAGGAGTATTTATTGAAGTTCACTATGTTGTTTAGGTATGTTCCATAATTGGTGTCTAACCCTACGGATGAGATGAGTAGGTTTATCATCGGTGTTGCTGATCTTGTGAATGTAGAATGTCGTACAACCATGATCCATAATGATATGACTCTGTGTAGGCTTATGGTGTATGCTAAATCCATAGAGGAATCCAAACTTAAGAGGATAACTAGAAACTTGAAAGTGGTGGACAAAGTGAGCAATAAACCAACCTATAGTTTTCAATGAAGAGGGATCAACACAAAGATGAACCTAGAATTCCTAAAGGTCCAAACTAATAAAGTGGTTCTTAAATTGGTAAGCCTACTTGTGCTACTTGTAGGAAGAAGCACTATTGGGAGTGCTTAATTGGTATATGGAACTGATTTGGTTGTGGTAAGGATGGACATAAGTGAGGGATTGTCCTAATATAGCTTCTAGAGGAAAGGAAGGTTAGCAAGTTTCTCCATGTGTTTCGGGTAATAATGCTCCATAGAAGAATCATTTCTATGTACTCCGGACTAGAGGATCCAAGACGAATGAGGATGATGGTAAACTCTTGTGTGTTTATCTTCTTTAGTTTTAATGATGTTCCTTTCTAAGTGGGGGAGTATGGTGGAGTAGGGAGTTTTGATTGTAATTGTCCATCTCTTCTATTCAACTAGAATCTTTTACGGAATAGAATGGTCATAGTGCATGTGTTATATATCCCATGTGCATTGTATTTAGGAGTCTTGTTTAAATTGAATTTCATTGATTCCTTAAATTGTGCATTTTGTGAAGTTATTATTATGTAAAATATTGATTTTATATATTTTTATCTTGTATATTAGCATGTTTCCATCATTAATTGCCGAAAAGTTGAATTTTTTGAAATTTTTGCATATTTCACTAAAAGGCTTAAGGTTCATTGTGATATTTTTCAAAATATTAATAATTCTTTCTTTGGTTGAAAATTGTTGTAATGTGTATATAACTTATGTATATGAGCATGATATGAATATAAAAGAAGTTTTAGTAATTTGGAATGAAGTAATGAAGTCTTATTGGCATGAATGGTCATAGATTAGTTTATATCTTCTTGTTGCGTTGTCAGTCTCTTCATTATGTGAAGGATTTTTCAAATCCCTAAATTTTTTATGGTATAATGTTTTATGTGGTATGGTTATGTGCTTTTATGTTGAGTCTCTACTCCTTGAAGTGTTCGAATAGTGGCAAGTGTTATTCGAGGACGGATGTTGTCAAAGTGGTGGTTATTGTTATACCTCTAAAACAATTTAGGTTAAACTAGATCCTAACATGTTTTTAATGATTTTATAAGGTCCTAAAATTATATATTATGTGGTTATATGTTGTTATGTTGTTTATAATGATTTAGGTGATTTGGAAGTGAAACGTCAAAGGACGACCAAGATGTTCGACGACTAAGTCACTTATGTGTCTTATGTATTTTTATTTGCATATGTGTGTGTCATGAGATTATGAGGTATCTATATGATTTTTAGTTATTTTTATAGGTATTGGGTTTATTTTCATGAAGTTTGGAGATCAAACATCCAAGAACGTCCATGACTTGGAAAAGGTCTGCCTTTAAGTGACTATGTGTGTCTATGTGTATTTCATTGAGTTTTATGTGTTAGTTTTCGATGAAATTGATGTGAGAGGTCCTAAACTCATATATGAATATATTTTAGTTGGAAATGTTCAGGAAAACATCCCCAAGTACCAACCAAGGGTCCTTGAGAGAGGACTCATTAAGGTGGCCAAAAACTTCCCAAGGCTGTCCCACCTACATACGACAATTGATGGGCAATAGCGGGTCCTGGTCGAACGGCCCCGAGAGGTGGAGGGTGTATTTCAATTAGTTCTGGGTGGGCAGGGAATAACACCAGAACCATATTGTGACTCCAAAGCACTGACCAACAGAACGGTCCATTGGTTGTGAGACGGTCCGTAATTTTACTAGGCGTCTATGGGCCTGCAATTTTGCAGGTTCACTATAAGTTGCAATAAATTCACTCAATGTCCAAATTAGTGTTTTGGAGATTTAATAATGGTATTTTAGTAGGATTTACAAGACCTAAATAATTAGTGAATTCATTCTTCAAAAATCAAAACCCAAAATATCTAAAGAGCACTCTAGAATTCCATTGAAGCTTGAATGTTGATTTCTAAAAGAAAATTGTATTACTTTTAATGGAGTAACATCATTTAAGGTATGGTTCTTCATCCTTGAAACTTCTTCCGTCAAGGATCCAATCTTTGAAGAGTTTTTTCAAAGACTTCTCAAAGATGAGTTTTTGTAAATTTAAATATATCCATGGGTTCTTGCATTAATGATTTTGAGTCATTGAATATTAATTTAATTTATGTTAATTATATTATTTTAACTTAAAATATTTATGAACCCATGCAAAACCTACATTCTTCAAATTGGCTATATTATGGGAGTTATGATCATGTCTCATTGCTTATGAATCGTAGTGTAGTTTTCCTTGGGGTTCAAATGAATGTAGACTATTTTGGATTGACTGTAATCAGAATGTCGTAGCTTGATAACGATAATGTCATTTTGATTTCGCTTCCATTGAATATTATGATGTTTGCATGAATTGAGTTGATGGGCATGGGTATGTGCCTTGGGATATTGTTTTGGATGATTTTGCTATGGATTGATTAGTGAGAATGGATTGATGGTACGCTTCCCTAATTATTTTTATTTTATATTATGTAGGTCTTGAATTATGTTGTTATTGGTATGGCCCACTTATTATTGCAGTTCTAAGTGCTTTACTTGTAAAAGATGTGGCCTCGTCGGCTTTATTTTATGTATTATGAAAAATTATAACCTTGTAAAAAAATACTTGATATATTATTATGATTTGTGTAGTTTATTTATGTGAAGTATGATCATCTTAGACTATGAATATGTCCTTATGTATGTAGTCAAAGAGTTGATGTATGATGATGGTATGCTACACTCGACGTCATTCGTCTGTGTATGTTGTCCAAAGCGATGATGACATGCCATTCCCGATGTCGTAAGACCATCTATGCTGACCAAGGGCAATGATGGCATGCCACACTCGGTATAGTATGCCCGTGTGTGCTGCTCAAGGGCAATGATGGCATGTAACGCCAGACGTCATCAGACCATGTGTGATGCACAAGGGCGATGATAGGATGGCACGCCGGACATCGTTTGACCGTGTGTTCAGTCCAAGGGTAATGATGGAATTCCACGCCCCACATAGTCCGTGCTTGTGTGATTTCCAAAGGTGATCATGGCATTCAAAGCCCGTCTTCCGATCGTATGTGCTGCCCAAGGGCCATGTAGAATGCCACGCCAACGTAGTAAAAACTTGTTTGCAGCCCAAGGACGATGATGGAATTTCATGCCCGACATCGTACGACCGTGTGTGCTGCCTAAGGGATATGATGGCATGTCACGCTCGACATCGTGCAACCGTCTGTGTTGTCCAAGGGCTATGCGGGCATGCCATGGATGCCATCATTGAACTGTGTGTGCTGGCATAGAGAGATGATAACATGCCACACCAGACGTAGTCTAATTGTGTATGTTGTCCAAGGGTAATGATGACATCTAACACCCGACATCGTTCAAGCGTGTGGGATGTGTAAGGGCGATGACAACATGCCACGACCGACGTACTCCAACCGTGTATCATGTCCAAGTACAATGATGGCATTTAACGCCTGACGTCATCTGACTATGTGTGTTTCCCAAGGACTATGATAATATGGCACGCCTGACATTGTCAGACCATGTATGTAGCCCAGGGGCGATGATAATATGCCACGCCCGATGTGTTCCGATCGTGTATGGTGTCCAAGGGCGATGATGTCATTCCACGCCCAACGTCTTCCGATCCTGCTTATGTCGTCCAAGGGAGATGATGGCATGCCACGCTCGACATCGTCTGATAGTGTGTTCTATCCACAGGGAAAGTAATGACATTTTAATGCCCGACAATCATTCGATAGTGTAGATTCCCTAGAGTGGATAGCCATACACGCCCGACATTGTTTAACCGTGTGTGTAGTCCAAGGGCAATAATGGCATGCGCCAAACAGAAGTCATCCGGAATGCGTGTGCTATCCAAGGGAGATGATGGAATGCCACACTCAAACACGTTGACCATGTTATACATGTTTTTTCCCTTCTTGTCGAAGGACGAGGATGTCATGCCATGCCCTAAGTCGTCCGGACATTGTGTTCATTCCAAAGGCGATGATGGGCCTTTAATGCCCAATGTATTCGATCGTGGTGCTTCCCAAGAGCGTAATAGCATCATGCCGGACATCATCGACGTGTGTGGGTCCAAGGGCCATGATGGCACGCCACCCCGATGTATCCAACCGTGTGTTGCATCAAAGGCGATGATGCCTACAATGTAGACGTTGTTCGGACCATGTGCTGTTGGCGATGGGCAATGATGGCATGCCTGATCTAATCATGGGACCATGGGTTCATACCAAAGGCGATGATGAGGACACGCCGACGTGTCAGACGTGTTGTTGTCCAATGGCGATGATGACATGCCAGGCTCGACGTCTTACGATCGTGTGTACTGCCTAAGGGTGATGATTGCATGTCATTCCTGACAATGTTTGTTTGTATATGCTGCCTAATGGAGATCATGGCATGCCACACTCAACGTCGTCCGACTGTGTGTTCTGCCCAAGGGCGATGATGGCATGCCAAGCCTAACGTCGTCCGATTGTGTTCTTTGTCAAAGGGCGATGAAAACATGCCACGCCCGACGTCATCTGGCCGTGTATGATTTCCAATGGTGATGATGACATGCAACACCCGCCATCATCCGACTGTGTGTGCTGCCCAAGGATGATGATAATATGCCACACCAGACGTTGTCCGACCGCGTGTGAAGCCTAAGGGTGATATAACATGACAAGTCCGATGTCATCGAACCGTGTGTGCTTCCCTAGGGCGATGATGACATTCCACGCTTGACGTTGTTTGTACGTTTGTTATGTCAAAGAGCGAGTTGGCATGCCATGCCCTGATGTTGTCTTAGTCTTTGTGCAGTCCAAGGTCAATGATGACATCTAACTCTCAATTTCATCCGATCATGTGGTATCCAAGGGTGATGATAACATGCCACACCCGACGTCATTCGATCGTGTGTGCTTTCCAAGAATGATGATGGCATGCCACACCCGATGTCGTTTGAAAGTGAGTTTTTTCCCAAGAGCCATGCGGGCATGCAACGCTCGACGTGGTTTGATCGTGTTTCTGTAAAAGGGCAATGGTAACATGCGTTGCTCAACGTCGTTTTCGATCCCGTGGTTGCTTTCCAAAGCATGATTGGCTTCCACGATCGGGTCGTCTATCTGTGATTATTTCTCCTCCTCTCTCTCAGCTTATCTGACGCACACGATCATGCTGTTGCATAGCCCTGCTCGTACGTATCCGAATAGCGTCCTTCTGTTCAAGTGAGATGATAGCATGCCACACTAGACGTCGTCTTACCTTGTGCGCTGCCCAAGGACCATACTGGCATGCCAGGCTCAGTTCCCCCCGATCCCGTGTCTTGTTCTTGTGTTTCGTCCAAGGGTGAGCATGACATGCCACATATGATGTCATTCGTCCGTGGGTGTTCTCTAAAGGCGATGATGTTCATGCACGCCCGCGCGTTGTCTGACGCATATATCTGTCCAACGTGCGCGATATCATTCCACAGCCCAAAGTGTACTAGTCTTGTGTCTTGCCCCTGGTTCCATATTGAGAAAAAAACATCTAACGTTCCGACATTTTGCAGTCCGTGTTGCTGTCACAATGAAATTATGGCATACACACCCGATTCAACAGGATTCGTTCTTGTCTCATTGCTCTCACCATCCTAACTGGTGCCACGTTTTCGCCCTCTGTTCTTGAACCCCACGTCCACGCCCGACGTGTGCAACCGTTTTGCTTCTACGGCATGATGAAATCTAATCACCCGACGTAGTCCGACCGTGTATGTTGTCCAAGGGCAATAATGGCATGCCACACCCGACATTTTCCAACCATGTTTGTTGTCTAAGGGAGAATATTGTATGTCAGGCCTCACGTCGTCCGACCGTGTGTGCTGCCCAATGGTGATGATTGCATGCAACGCCCGACGTCAACCGACAGTGTGTTGTCTCAGGTCCATGTTGGCACACCAAGCCCGAGGTTGTCTCATCGTGTGTTCTGTCCAAGGGCGATGATAACATGCCACGCTCGACTTTTCCTATTCATGTATGCTTTCCAAAGAAGATGATGTCGTGCCACGCGACGTCATTCGACCATGTGTACATTCCTACGGCGATGATAGCATTGCCATGGCCGACATCATCTGACTGTGTGTGCTGTCCAAGGGCCATGATGGCATGCCACGCCCGACGTAGTCCAATCGTGTGGGCTGTCCAAGGGAGATGATGACATCGCATTCTCGACGTCGTCTTATCGTGTGTGATCCACAAGGCAATGATGGGTTATAAAGCCTGATATTGTCTGACCATGTGTGCTGCCCAAGGGCGATGATGGCTTTCCACGCCCAACGTAGTCCGACCGTGTGTACTGTCTATGTAGTCCGATCATGTGTGGTGTCCAAGGGAGATAACTAAAATTCACTCCACTTCGTTTTGACTTCGGTATGCTTTTCCAATGCGATGATGGATCACGCCCGACGTAGTCCGACCGTGTGTTTCCCACGGAAATGAAATGGCTTGTCCTCCCCACCCAACCGACTTTGGCGTTCGCGGTTGTGGCGCCACCAGAGGGTTAACCCTAAACATCGTGGGCCTAGTACAAACTGCCGGCACATGGTGTCCTATGTGTTATGTTCCCAAGGGTGATGTGTATGTCCATACCTCATGCCAAAGTATTCCTCTTCGTGATGCTTCCAAGGGTGATATGGAATGCAACGCGCGACATTGTCCGACCATATGTCTGCACAAGGAAATGATGGCATGCAATGCTCGACTCTCCGACAATGTATGTTTTCCAAGGGCGATGATGCCTCCACACCCCACGTCTTCCGACCGTAAGGTGCTTCCCAGGTTGATAATGCATCCACGCCAGACGTCATCCGATCGTGTGTTCAACCAAAGGGCCAAGCAGGCATGCCATGCCCGACGTCGTTGATCTTTCGTTCTCTTTAAGGCGATGATAATTTCCCATCGTCTGATCGTCTATGCTTTCCAAGGGCGATGATGGCATGTCACGCTCGATGTCATCCGATCGTCTATGCATTTTAAGGGCATTGATGACTTTACCACGACCAACATTGTCTGATTAATTGTGCTGCACAAGTGCCATGATATCATGCTACACCCGATGTAGTTCAATCATTTCTGTTGTCTAATGGCGATGATGGCATTGCCATGGCCGACATCATCTAACCGTGTGTGCTGACCATGGGAGATTATAATATGCCACGCTTGACGTGGTACGATCATCTCTGTTGTCCAAAGGAAATAATGGCATGTCTCGCCCGACTTTGTGTGACCGTGTATGCTTCCCAATGGTGATGATGGCATGGCACGCATGAGATCGTCTGAACGTGTATGTTGTCCAAGGGTGATGATGGCATGCCATGCCCAACCTTGTTCGACCCTGTGTATGCGGTCCAATTACGATGATGGCATGCCATGACAACATCATCTGATCGTTTGATCATTCCAAGGGAGATGATGGCATGCAATTCCTGACGTAGTCCAAACTTGTTTGTTGTCCAAGGGCGATGATGGCATGCCACACTCAACGTTGTTCGACCGTGTATCCTGTCCAAGGGCGATGATGGCATGCCACGTCTGACGTCTTTCGACCATGTGTGCTACTGAAAGGCAATGATGGCATGACACGACAAATGTCGTCTAACCGTGTGTGCTTTCTTAGGGTGAGATTTCATGCCATACCCGATGTAGTCTTACCATGTGTGTTTCCAAAGTTTAATGATGGCATCTAATGCCCGACGTCATCTAACAATGTGTGCTGCACAAGTGCGATGATGGCATGCCACGCCTGACATATTTTTTCCTTTTTTGCAGTCACAAAGCGATGATGGCATTCGTCGTCCGACCGTGTGTTTCATCCAAAGGCGATGATTTCTTAACATGGCTGACTTAGGCCGACTGGTGTGTTGCCCAAGGGTCATATGGGGATGCCACGCCCGACGTCATCCGACTGTTCATGCTATTCAAAAGAGATGATGTCATTCCATGCCCGACGTCTTTCGATCGTGTATGTTATCCAAGGGCGATTATGGGATGCCATGCCCGACATCATCCGTCTGTGTGTGCTTCCCAAGGGCAATGATTCATCTATCGGTCCGATGGGTCGTCACCAGTTTGTTGCACAAGGTGATGAAATGGTCATGCCAGGCCCTGACGCATCTATGCCATGTTGCGTCAAAGGTTCAATGATGGGATGCCACACTCCATGTCTCTGATCGTGTGTGTTTACCGCAAAGGGCCCTCCTGATTGGCTATGTCCCGCTCCACCTGTCCGACACGTGGAAGTTTATCCAAGTGCATGAAATGGAACTATCGCCCGATGTCGTCAGACCGTTGTGCTGCACAGGGGTATGAATGGCTGCCACAACCAACTTTATCCATCCGTGTGTGCAGTCCATAAGGGCAATGAATAGCATTTTCAAGTTTGCAACGGTTGTTCTCACTGGTGTGTTTGCCAACGGCTTGATGGCATGCCACCGCTCCCGACTTAAATCCGAGCGCCCTCATTATAGGTTGGTCAACGGGAGATGATGGCATGCTAACGCCCCGACATTCGTCCTCAAACCATGTGTGCTTGTTTCCAACATCCGGGTGTGGAATTTAGTTTGCATGTCACGATTTCACTTGCATTGTTTCTTTTTATTGTCTGTGCGTCCGACGACGTGTGTGCCCAATGGAAGATGCATGCCAAAAACGCCCGACTCACTGGTCTGAACCCTTATGTGTGATGCCCAATTTCCCTGCAAGCATTCCCCTGACATTGTCTGATCGTGTGTTATGTCCAAGTGCGATGATAACATACCACGCCCGATGTTGTCTAATCGTATACATTTCTCAAGGCGATGATAGCTTGCCAGCCCTATGGTCGTCCGACTGTGTGTGCATTCCGAAGGGAGATGGCATTGCCAGGTCCACATTGTCCCGACCCATTTGTGCTGCCCAGGGCCTGATGGCATAGCTGGCCCGATCTAGTCCGATCGGTGTGTGCTGTCCAGGGCATGATGACATGCTATGCTACGATCGACGTTTGTCAACCATTTGTGCTACCCAAATGCAATGATGACATCTAGACAACCCCAGATTTGTCCCACCGCTATTTGCAGCCACAAGGGCTATGATGTGCAATGCCAACCCGATGTAAATACAAAGGGCATGGCGGGCATGCCCCTCCTACGGTTTTCTTATCGTGTAGTTGTCCAATTTGTTGATGATACGATGCCGACGGCCCCCAACATCGTCCGATCGTGTATGCTTTTAACAATGGCGATGATTGTATTCCAGCCCGACGTTTTCCGAACATTGTTCGCCGTTGTTGTGCTTCCTAAAGGGATATAATGTGCATTCCACACGCGGATGTGGCTCACATTTTTGTAGCCCCCAGGGCATGCGGAAATGCCCATGCGCTACGTTGGGCCGATTTTGCTGTGTGCTAGACCAAGGGTGACGATAACAATCCACGACCCGAAACATCGCCCACGTTAATGTTTTCGGGTATGATGGCATCCACGCCCGTCCATTGTTTCGTGTGTGCTGCACAAGGGAATAGATGGCAATGTCAGCGCCCGCACTAGTCTGATCGGTGTATGTGAACAAGGGCGAATGATGCATGCCACGCTTGACGTCATGCGATCGTGTGTTCTCTGCCCCAAGGGCCAATTGTCTAATGCCACCCTATGTCGTCCACCGGACATGCACACGCCAAGATGGCGATAATGGCATGGACACGCCCAACGCAATCCACTTGTGTTTTCTATCCAGGGCGAGATTGGCATGCCATATAACCCGATGTATTGTTTTACACTGTTGTGCTGCACAAGGGCGATTGCTGGAATGCCATGCTCGATTTCATCCGTCCTTGTGTGCAATCCAAAGGCGATGATGGCATGTTATGTTGACGTCGTCCGACCGTATATGTTATCCCAAGGCGATGGTAGGATTCGATGCCCGACGTGGTAAGACTGGTGTTTTGCAAAGGTCCATACGGGCATGCCACACCCAACGTCGTCCGATCGAGTATGTTGTTCAAAGGCAATGAAGGCATGCCACGCCCGACGTTGTCCTACCATGTGTGTTATCCAAAGGCGAAGATAACATGTCAAATCCGACGTCGTTCGACCGCATGTGCTGCCAAATGGCGATGATGGCATGCAACGCCTGACGTCAACCGACTGTGTGTCATGCCCAAGGTCCATGAGGGCATACCACGCCGATATTGTATGATCGTGTGTTCTGTCCAAGGGTGATGATAACATGCCACGCCCGATGTCATCTTACCGTGTATGCTGTGAAAGGGAGATGATGGCAAGCCACGCCCGCGCGCTCTCCGATCGTGTGTGCAATTTAAAGGGCGATGATGCATTCCATGGACGACTTCATTCTACGCATGTGTGCTTTCCAAGGGCATGAGTGGCCATGCCAATGTTGCGACGTAGTCTTATTCGTGTGGGCTGTCCAAGGCGGTGACGGCATGTCTTCTCGACCATTTCCTAAAAAAACGTGTGTGCATGCCCTAGGCTGAGGCATCTAACGCCCACGTCTTCCGAACCGGTCTATCATTCTGCCCATAGCGATGATGTACAATGCCATGTCCCAATGGTCGTTTGAACCGTGGTTTTCTTAGAAGGACCATGTCGGCATGCCAAGCCCTACGTGGTCCGATCGTGTGTGTTGTCCAAGGTTGATAATAAAATGCCACGTCCAACATCATCCGATCGGTATGCTTTCTAATGGAGATGATTGCATGACATGCCAGACGTCGTGCGACTATTTGTTCTGCCCAAGAAGGGTAATGGTATGCCAACCTCAACGTGTCCGACCGTGTGTGTAGCACAAGGGCCATGCGGGCATGCCACACCCTATGTGGTCCAATCGTGTGTGCTATCCAAGGGTGATGATTCCATGCAACGATAAACGTCGTCCTGACTCAAGTATGAGATTTTCCAATGGTCCTGTACTGTCATGCACTCCCGACATCGTCCGACTATGTGTGATCCCAAGGGTGATGTGGCATGCCACTCTCGGCCTTGTCCAATCATGTAATGGCTGTCCTAAGGGAAATCATGGCATGCCACACCCGACGTTGTCCGACCGTGTGTGCTCCCCAAGGGTGATTATGTCATGTTACGCCCGATTTCCTCTGACCGTGTGCGCTGCCCAAGGGCCAAGCAAGCATGCCTCGCACGACGTCGTCCGATCGTGTATGCTTTCCAATGGCGATGATGGCATGTCACGCTCGACGTCATCTGACCGTGTTTGCATTCCAAGGGCGTTGATGACATTTCCACGGCTGACATCGTCCGATTAATTGTGCTTCCAAAGAGCCATGACGTCATGCCACACCTGACGTAGTTGGATCGTGTGTGATGTCCAAGGGCGATGATGGCATGGCCACGACCGACGTCGTCTGACCGTGTGTGATGACAATGGGCGATTACAACATGCCATGCCCAACGTTGTCTGACCGTGTGTTCTTTTTAAGGGAAATAACGGCATGTCTCGCCCAACTTTGTCTGACCGTGTGTGCTTCTCAAGGGCACTGATGGCATGGAACGCCCGATGTTGTCTGATTGTGTATACTGTCCAAGGGCGATGATGGTATGCCACGCTCGACCTTGTTAAACCCTGTGTATGTTGTCCAAATGCGATTATGGCATGCTATGCTCGACATCATCTGATCATGTGTTCATTCCAAGGGCGATGATGGCATGCCACGCCCGACATAGTCTGACCGTGTATGCTATCCACGGGAGATGATGGTGTGCCACATCTGACGTCGTACGACTGTGTATGTTTTCCACGGGCGATGATGGCATGGCATGCCCGATGTTGTCCAACCGTTTGTTCTGTCGAAGGGCGATGATGCATGACACGCCCGAATCGTCCGACTGGTGGTGGTGTGTCCAAGAGTAATGATGGCATCTACTGCCCGCATCACAATAGTGTGTGCTGCTAAGGGCGAATGGAATGCCAACCTCCGACTAGTTTGTCCTTGTTTGCAGTCTACGGCGACTGATGGCATGCCACTTCCTAAAGGTCGTCCGAAGTGTTATTTCTATCCAAAGGCGATGATGGCTTTTCATGTGCGACGTCGTTGGACTGGTGTTTTCCAAGGCATGCGATGCCATCCATATGTCTTGGACTACTGTATGCTGTTCAAGGGTAATGATAAGCAATGCACAAGCTCGATGTAGTCCGACCGAATGTGCTGCCCAAGGGCAATTATTGCATGTTACGCTTGACGTCGTATGGGAGTATTTTGCTACCCAAGGGGATGATGGCTGGCACGTCGCGAGTCCATCTGACCGTGTTTTTGCATCCAAGGGCGATGTATGGGCATGCCACTCCCGATTCTTCCGTTTTGTTTGCCAGTCCTAAATCGATGATAGCATGAAAAGCCCGACGTCATCCAACCGTGTGTACTGCCTAAGGGCCATGTCGCATGCCATGCTGACATAGTATGACTGTGTGTGCTTCCCAAGGGCGATGGTTACATGTCACGCCCAATGTGATATGACTGTGTTTGCTGCCCAAGTGCTGTGATGGCATGCCACACCCAATATCGTGCAACCGTGTATGTTGCCTAAGGGCGATACGGGCAAGCCACACATGAAATCATCCGATTGTGCGTGCTGACTTAGGGCATTGATTACATGCCACACCCGACATAGACCGACCATGTATTCTGTCCAAGGGAAATAATGGCATTTAATGCATGACGTCATTTGAACGTGTATGCTATCCACGGGAAATGATAACATTGCCACTCCCGACGTTGTGTGACCGTGTATGCTGCCCAAGGGCCATGTGGGCATCCCACGCTTGACATAATTCGATCGTGTGTGTTGTCCAAGGGAGATTGATAAGATGCACCGCCCGGCTTGTAATCCGACCATGTATTTGTGTCCAGAGCAGTGATGGAAATTCAACCCCGATGTGATCCTTCCGTTGTCTCCCAAGTGGTTGATAAAGCATCTAAGCCCGATGTTGTCCGACCAAAAAAGTTTTGCAGTACGAGGTTGAGATAACATGCGACAACTCTATTTGTTCGACCATGTATTGATGTCCAAGGGAGATGGATGAATGCCATGCCCGACATCATCCGACCCTTTGTAATTTTTTCAAACGGCGATGAATGCCTTTTTGCCATCCCGACGTCGTCCGACGGTGTGATTCATTTCCAAGGCGATGATGGCATTTTCCATACCCGACGTCAGTCTGATCGTTTATTTGTCCAAGGCAAGTGATTGCTCCCCACGCCAAGCACATTGTTTGACATTTTTTTGCCCTGCCCAATAGTGATGCATGGCCTTCGATTACCCCACTTATTTTACCTGTCTCTACTGCCCAATTGCCATACAGCATGACACAAGCGCGATAGGCAGTTCAGGACACCCCTTTTGTGGTCCGATCCTGTTGTGCTGTACAACGCCGGGGATGATAACATCCACACCCCCCAACGTTGTCCGGTCATGTATGCTTTCCTAGGGTGAATGATAATATTCCACAAGCGACTAGGGCGACGTGTATTCTATCCAAGGGCCCAAAGATGATTGCATTTAAATGTCCGCGTCATTCGACATGTGTGCTGCCTAAGGGCGATGATAGCATGTTACGCCTGACACGACCCGACCATGTGTTCTTTCCAAGAAGATTCTTACCCTTCCACTTTGTGCCGACGTTTGTTTTACCATGTTAGTTGTTTCGCCTATTGTGTTTGGGATTCACTCTTTGCCCTGTCCACACTAGCTGTCCACCGACCATTCTGTATACGTATCAAAAAGGGCGATGAAGGCCTTCCAAACACGCCCGAAGTCCATCCACCATCTGTTTATATGTTTTCAAACTCGTGATTCCCTTACATGCCAGACAAAATTTGACTGTGTATGCTGTCCAAGGGTGACGATCGCATGCCACGCCCGACATTGTCCTACTATGCATACTGACCAAGGGCGATGATGGCATGTCAAGCCTAATGTTGTCAGACCGTGTGTGCTGCCCAATGGCGATAATGGAATACTACGCCCGATGTCATAGGACGGTGTGTGCTGCAAAAGGGCCATGCGCTACGTGCTCTATTCACGTGTGCTATCCAAGGGAGATGATAACATGCCATGCTTGACAGTCTCCTATCAGTATCCTTTCACGGGTGATGGAATGGCAACCCACGACCGGAGTTCATCCGACCGTGAGGTTGTTAAGAAGATGATGGCTGCACCTCCGATGTATTCAGATTATGTCGCTGTCTAAAGGGGGATGATGACATGTCCAATTCTTGACGTCGTCCCGACCGTATGTGTGTTCATGTGGGGATGATGTATCACAATTCGATGATCGTTCACCATGTGCAGTCCAGAGGATAATGACATGCTCCTAGACAGTCGTCCGACCTTGTTGTGTTGGACAAGGGCAATGATGGATGCCAGCCGCCCTCCGACGTAGTACGACCTTTCGCTGTACAAGGCCGATGATGGAATGCCACGCTAGACATTATCCAGCCTTGTGTGTTGTCCAAGTGCGAAGATGGCATGTCAAGACCAATGTCGTCCTATCGCGTGTGCTGCCCAATGGCGATGATGGCATGCAATACCTGACATAATCCGACCGTGTGTGATGCCCAAGGTCCATTCAGGCATGCCACACCCGATGTTGTCTGATTGTGTTTTGTATACAATGGCGATGATAACATAGAACTCCTGACAGTTTCTGATCATGTATGATTTCCAAGGGCGATGATGGCATGCAAGGCCTGACGTCATTCGATCGTGTGTGCATTAAAAGGGCGATGATGGTATTGCCATAACCGACGTTGTACATCTATGTGTGCTACCCAAGGGCATAAATGCAATGCCACCCCCCATTTAAGTGTCCTTCGTGTGGCTTTCCCAAGGTTGATGATGCATGCCACGCTCAACTCATCACGACCGTTGTGTGCTGCTCAAGGGTATGATGAAAGCTAAATCCCAATGTCGTCCGATGTCGTGTTGTAGTTAAAGGGCGATGATGGCATTTCCCATGGCTGACGCTTCGTCTACTACCCATTTGTGCTTCTTAAAGGCATGAATGCATGCACGTGCGACGTAGTCTATCGTGTGCGAGATGTCCAAAAAGGGCGGTGACTGCATTGCTTCTCGATGGTACCTTCGACTGGTGTGCTGGCACTATTGCAATGATGGCATCTAACGCCCAATGTCGTCCGACCGTCTATGCTGCCCATAGGCGATTATGACATGCCATGCCCAACATAGTTTGGCCATGTGTGCTATAAAGGACCATGTCGGCATTAAAATCCCTACGTGGTCCGATCGTGTGTGTTGTCCAAGGTTTATAATAACATGCCACGTCCAACGTCCGTACCTGAGCTCGTAATCTTCTAGTGGAGATTATTGCATACAACGCAGACGTGCGTTTCAACTGTGGGTGTTTCCTTCTGCCCAAGAAGGATAATGGCATGCAAACCTCAACGTGTCCGACCGTGTGTGTAGCACAAGGGCCATGCGGGCATGCCACACCCTACGTGGTCCAATCGTGTGTGCTATCCAAGGGTGATGATTCCATGCCACGATAAACGTCGTCCGATCATGTATGATTTCCAAGGGTGCTGATGTCATGCCACGCCCGACATCGTCCGACTATGTGTGATGCACAAGGGTGATGATGGCATGCCACGCTCGTCATTGTCCGATCATGTATGCTGTCCAAGGGAAATGATGGCATGCCACACCCGACGTTGTCCGACCGTGTGTTCTCCCCAAGAGTGATTATGTCATGTTACTCCCGAAGTCCTTTGACCGTGTGTGCTGCCCAAGGTCCAAGCAAGCATGCCTCGCACGACGTCGTCCGATCGTGTATGCTTTCCAATGGCGATGATGGCATGTCACGCTCGACGTCATCCGACCGTGTTTGCATTCCAAGGGCGTTTATGACATTTCCACGGCTGACATCATCCGATTAATTGTGCTTCCAAAGGGCCATGACGTCATGCCAAACCCGACGTAGTTCGATCGTGTGTGATGTCCAAGAGCGATGATGGCATTGCCACGACCGACGTCGTCTGACAGTGTGTGCTGACAATGAGCGATTACAACATGCCATGCCCAACGTTGTCTTACCGTGTGTTCTTTTTAAGGGAAATAACGGCATGTCTCGCCCAACTTTGTCTGACCTGTTGCTTTCTCAGGGCAAACTGATGGGATGGGAAGCCCCGATGTTTTGTCTGATTTGTGTATACTGGTCCCAAGGCCATGTATGGTATCTACGCTCGACCTTGTTCAACCCTGTTTAAGGCTCGTCCCAATGCGATATGCAATTCTATCCTCGACATCATCTGATCATATGTGTTCATTCCAAGGGCGATGAGGCATGCCACGCCCGACATAGTCCCTACCGTTGTATGTTGTCACGGGAATGATGGTTGTGCACGACTCTGACGTCGTGCGGATTTTTTTGTTCTTTTTTTTTTCTGTGTATCTTTTCCACGGGCGATGATGGCATGGCAGGCCCGAATGTTAACCAACCATTCTGTTGGCTGTCGAACGCGATGAATGGCATGAAAACGCCTCGACATCGTCCGCTCTGTGTGTTTTTCCAAGAGTAATGATGGCATCTAATTGCCCGACATCATCTATATATGTGTGTGCATAAGGCGAAAATGAAATGACACCCTCCGACGTAGTTTGCCTTTGTTTCGTCTAAAGGCACGAGGCAATGCCACCTTCTAAGTGCATCGAGCGTGTTGTGCTATCCAAGGCGATGAATGGGCTTTTTCATTGCGCGACGTCGTCGAACCTGGTGTTTTTTCCCAGGGCCATGGCGGAATTCCAGCCGATGTCCTTCGGACTATGTATGCTGTTCAAGGGTAATGATAGCATTCAAAGCTCGATGTAGTTCGACCGAATGTGCTGCCCAAGGGCAATGATTGCATGTTATGCCCGACGTCGTCTGGTAGTATGTGCAACCCAAGGCGGATGATGTCATGTCACGCGCGATGTCATCTAACCGTGTGTGTAGTCCAAGGGCGATGATGGCATGCCACGCCCGATGTCATCAGTTTTTGTTTGCCGTCCAAAATCGATATACAGCAAAAGCACGACGTCATCCCAACCTGTGTTTACTCCTAGAGGGCCATGTCCGCATCCCATTGTGTGATGGCAGCCACACCACTTATATAGTGCAACCGGGTATGTTGCCGTAAGTCGATTACGTCAAGCACACATGAAATCATCCCATCAGTGCCGGCTGATTAGGGGCATAGATTACATGCACCCCTTACTAGACCGACAATTGAAAATTCTGTCCAAGGGAAATTAATGGCATTTATGCATGACGTCGTGAACGTGTTGCTCTCCAAGGGAAATGAAGCATTGCCACGCCCGACGTTTGTGCGACCGTTTTGCTGCCAAGGCCCTGTGGGCATCCCACGCTTGGACATAATTCGATCGTGTGTGTTTGTCCAAGGGAGTGATAAGATGCAATGCCCAATTATGGATGTAAATCGACCATAGTATTTTGTCCAAGATAAGTATTGGAATAAACTGCCCGATATAATCCGTTCGCGTGTGCTGCCAAAGGGTGATAAATCATTCTGAAGCCTATGTTGCCGACAAGTGTGTGCAGTACTAGGGTGATTGATAACATGCGACACTCGCCGGTGTCCACCATTATGATGTCAAGGAGATGATTGGCATGCCTGCCCACATCTCCGACCCCTGTGTAGTTGTGGTCTCAACTAGGGCGATGATGGGCTTTGCCATAAACCGACGTCGTCCGTTGTTGTGTTTCATTCCAAGGGCGATGATGCATTCTAAAACCGACGCATCATCGTATCGTTTAGGTTTTCCCAGGGCAAAATTCATCCCAGCCTAACTGTTGTTTGATCATGTTTTGCTGCCCAATATTGAGTGGATGCGATACCCCAGTTATTTTTACCGTCTCTGCTGCCCATGGCCATACGAGCATGACACAACCCGTTGTGTCCGATCTGTGTGGCTGTACAACGGCGATGATAACAAAATGGCCACACCCACTTCTCCGGTCATTGTATGCCCTGTTTCCTATGGGTTATGGATAATATGCATTCCACAACCGACATAGTGCGACCGTGTATTCTATCCAAGGGCAATGATTGCATTTAATGTCCGACGTCATTCGACAGTGTGTGCTGCCTTAGGGCGATGATAGCATGTTACGCCTGACATCGTCCGACCATGTGTGCTGTCCAAGGAAGATTATTACCTGCCACTCCCTACGTTTGTTGACCATGTATGCTTTCCAAGGGCGATGATGGCATGCCACGCTCGAACTCATCCGACTGTGTGTGCTGCTCAAGGGTAATGATGAAATCTAAAGCCCAATGTCGTTCGACCGTGTGAGCTTCCGAAGGGCGATGATGGCATGTCACACCCAACGTAATCCAAGGGCCATGCGGGCATGCCACGCCCTACGTGGTCTAATTCTTTGTGTTGTTTAAGGGTGATGATAAGATGCCATGCCCAACGTCGTCCGATCGTGTATGCTTTCCATTGGCGATGATTGCATATCACTCCCAACGTCGTATGACCGTCTGTGCTGCGCAAGGGCGATAATGACATGCCACGCCCGACGTGTCCGACTATGTGTACAACAAAAGGGCTATGGGGGCATGCCACGCCCTACGTGGTCTGATCGAGAGTGTTGTCTAAGGTTGATGATAACATGCCACGCCAAACAACATCTGATCGTGTATGCTTTCCAAGAGTGATGATGGCATGCCACACTCAACGTCGTCCAACCCAATATGCTACCCAAGGGCAATGATGGCATCTTACGCCCAATGTTGTGCAACAGAGTTTGCTTCCCAAGGGAGATGACGGCATGCAACATCTGACGTAATTCAAGGGCAATGCGGGCATGCCACACCCTACGTGGTTTAATCGTGCATGTTGTCCAAAGGTGATTATAAGATGCCATGACCAACGTTGTCCTATTATGTATGCTTTCCATTGGCGATGATAGCATTCCACGCCCTACATCGTCTAATCGTGTGTGCTGCACAAGCGCAAAAATGGCATTGCTATAAGCTCGATATATTCCACAAAGTGTATGCTGATCCAAAGGCAATGATGCATTAAAACGCACCGACATGATCTGGACCGTTGTGTGCTGTCAAAGGATGTTGATACATGCCACGCCCGGACGTCATCTTATCTGTATATTGTTCGAAGGGCGATGTTGGCAGGCAACACCCGAATTTTCGACGTGGTTGCCGTCAAAGGGCAAAAATAATTGCATGACACTCCCGCGTTGTCCTTACCGTGAGTAGTTCTACCAGGTCGTGATGGGATTTATGCCCGGACCCTCATCAGATGAGTGATACTACCCACGGGTAATATTAGAATGCACGCTCGACATCGTCTGACGGTGTTTGCAGTCCAAAAACGACGAGGATGGCTGCAATGTGGGAGGTCATTCGACTGTTGTGTTGTTGTCGTAGGCAATCATGGTAAGCCAAGCCGATGTTGTTCGACCAATGTGTATGTTATCGGAGGGAGATGAGGCATGCCATATACTCTACGTTGCAAACAGGGTTCGTGTGTTATCCAAAGGCAATGGAGGGCTTGCCAAGCCCGAAGCGTCGGGAAGTGGTGTATGCTCACAAAGGGTGGCTGAATTACGTTGCAACTCCTAACAAAGTCCAATGTGGGTTGCTATCCACGGGTGATAATCTCACATGTTAACGTCTTTGAATCTGTGGCTGTTCCACCAAGGGCAAAGATAGGGCATGCACACACCCGACAGTAGCCGAACTGTGTGTGATTGCCCAGGGCGGATAATAGCATTGGCACCCCGACGGCGTTTCGACCGTGTGTGCAGCCCAAAGGCGCCATGCGGGCATGCACGCCATACGTGGTCTTATTGTGTGTGCTGTCCAAGGGGTGATGGTCCATACCACACCAATGTGTTCGATCGTGTATGCTGTTCCAATGTGATAATGGCAAAGCCATGCCCGACGGACATTGTCCGGACCGTTTTGTGTGCTTGTGAGACACAATGAAATGATGGGCATTGCCACGCTCGGACATCATCCGACAATGTTGTTGTCCAAGGGCGGATGATGCAGGACCACGCCCGTGGTCTGACCAGGTGTGCAATGCCAAGGTTGATAATGGCATGCACGGCCGGTGTTGTTCATCTTAAGTGTGATTCTGCCCATGCAGGCATGCCATGCCCGACATCGTTGATCGTTTGTTCTCTTAAGGAGAGGATGAAGTGGTTTCTTTTCCGCTTGCTTCCTTCTTTATTACTTTCGCTCCATAATGCCATTCCCGACGGCGTCCAATTGTCTATGCTTTCCAAGGCTCCTTTAATAGCATGTCACGCCCAATGTCATCCGATCGTCTGTGCATTTTAAGGGCATTGATCACATTGCCATGGTGGAAGTCGTCTGATCAATTGTGCTTCCCAAGTGCCATGATATCGTGCTACAACCGATGTAGTTTTATCGTGTGTGTTGTCTAACGATGATGATGGCATTGTCATGGCCGACGTCGTCTGACCGTGTGTGCTGACCATGGGTGATTATAACATGCCACGCCTAACGTGGTACGATCATCTATGCTTTCCAAAGGCAATGATGTCATGTGTCGCCCGACTTTGTGTGACCGTGCGTGCTTTCCAATGGTAATGATTGCATGGCACGCCCGACATCAATCTGATGGTAGCGTCCAAGGGCAGATGAGGGCATGCCATGCCAACCTTGTCGGGACCCTGTGTATATTGTTCACATTACGATGATGCCATGCCATCCCTGACATCATCTTAATAATTTTTTGTTGTCATTCCAAGGGAGATGCATTTGGCATGCCAAGCCCAAACGCATCCGACCTTGTTGCTGTTTAAAGGGTGATGTTGGCATTGCAACGCTCGACGGTTGTTGACCGTGTTATTGCTGTCCGAAGGGCGATAAATGCACCATGCCCACACCCGACGTTGTTTGACAGTGTTGCTGCTACTGAGGGGAAAATTATTGCAGGACACGGACAACGTCATCAAACCGTGTGTGCTGTCTGAGGGTTGAGATGTCATGCCATACTCGATGTTGTTCTTCCAATGTGTGTTTCCAAAGTTTAATGATGGCATCTAAGCCCGAACGTCGTTTCGTCGTACCCAAGGTGTGATGCACAAGGGAGATGATGGAATTGCCACGGCCCGACAATTTTGCCTTGTGTGCAGTCACAAAGTTGATTATGGCATTTGGTCGCGACGTGTTTGTCTTCATTGAAAGGCGGATGAGGCTTAAAGATGCCGACGTCGTCGACATATTTGTGCACCGGGTGATGAGTTCATTCACGGCTCCCGAACTCATTTCATCCTTTGTGTGCAGTCCAAAAGGGATGGATGGGATGCCCGTCGACCGTTCGTCTGATCGTGTGTGTTTACCAACGTCCATGATGGCATGCTACACCCAACCTAGTCTGACGTGTAAGTTTTCCAAGGGAAATGATGTAATCTATCGCTCGATGTCGTCTGACCGTGTGTGCTTTACAAGGGTGATGATGGCATGCCATACCCGACATTGTCCGATCGTATGTGCTTCCCAAGTGTGATGATGGCATGCCAGGCCCGATGTAATCCAAGGGCCATGCGGGCATGCAACTTTCTACTTTGTTCGATAATGTATACTGTCAAAAGTTGATGATAAGATGCCACGTCCAACTTTAATCTATATGTCTGCTTTACAATCTGTGATGATAAACAGTGCCAAGCCCGACGGTTGTCTGCGTGTTGTACTTGTTCCAAGGGCATAATGGGCATGCCACGGTCGATATGTCAGACCATTTTTGCAGCCCAAGGGCAATGCGGGCATGCCACGTGCTACATGGTCCGATTGTGTGTCCTATCCGAGGGTGATGATAACATGCCACGTCAAACGTCGCCCAATCGTGTATGTTTTCAAAGGGTGATGATGGCATGCCATGCCCGCCATCGTTTGACCATGTGCGTTGCACAAGGGCGATAATGGTATGTCACGCCCTACGTAGTCTGATCTTGTGTGTTGTCCAAGGTCGATGATGGCATGCCACGCTTGACGTCATGCGACCGATGGGTGATGACCCAAGGGCCATAGGTTAGCCACGCCCGATGTCGGTTCCAAACCCGTATGCACAGTCTCAAAGGGCGATAATGGCATGACATTGCCGTGACGACAGTACGACTAATTTTTGATCCACGGGCTAAGATGGAATGCCATACCCCGATGTAGTTTTTCCCCCAATTGTGCTGAATAAGGGCGATGCAGGAAAGGAATGCCATGGGGCTCGTTTCGGTCGCGTCCTTGGGTTGAAATCCAAACGCGATGATGCATGTCATGTCGACGTCGTTCCGACCGTACTATGGTTCCACCACAGGCCGCATAACGGGATTCGATTTGCCCGACGTGGTCAGAATGGTTGTTTGTTTATGTCAAGGTTCCATGCGGGCATGCCACACGCGGCGTCGTCCGGACTGAGTATGTGTAACGGGTAATTATTGCACTGGCCATTCGCCTGACATCATCCTACAATATGTGTTGTCCCAAGGAGACCCAGATAGCATGCCGAAAGCCCGACGTCCTCCGACCGCATGTTGCTGCCAATGGCCCGATAAGGGCAAATAGCACGTCCCGAAGTTCATCTCGACCGTGTGTCATGCCCGGGTCAATGCGGGCAAACCCCAGCCCCGATATTGTCTGATCGTGTGTTCTGTCCAGGGCGATTGTAACATGCCACGCCCGCGTCATCTTCCGTGTATGCGGTGTGATGCACAAGGAGATGAGGGCATTCCAACTCCTGAAGTCGTCCGATCGTGGTTGTTGGTGCATTTTAAGGTGATGATGGGAATTTCATGGCGACGTGTTCTAAATCCTGTGTTCTTTACAGGGACATGATGGGCATGCCAAGCGCGATGTTTGTACATGGTTGGGGCTGTCAAGGGCTATGATGGGACATGTTCATTCTCGACGGCGGTCCAAACGTGTGTGATTGCACTAGGGCAAAGATGGAATCTAACGCCCAACGTACGTCCCGACCGGGTTGTTTAGGACTTCCAAAGAAGATTGATTGGAATGCCAGGCCCAACGTAGTTGACGTGGTCCATCATAAGGACTGCGGGCATGCACTACGCCTTACTGTCCAATCTGTGGTGTTGTTCCAAAGGGTTGAGATAACATGCCAGTCCAAGTGTCCAATCGGGATCTTTCTATGGATTATATGGCATGCAAAGCCCGAACGTCATGCCGACTTTGTCGTGGGCCCTTCCCCAGAACAATAATGGCAGGGCCAACCCCGACGGTCCGATCCTTGTGTGTAGCACAAGGGCTCCTCGGTCAGCCACACCTTTTGTGGTCCCAATCGTGTGGTGTTGTCTAAGGGTGATGCTTTCATGAGCGACAAACGTCGTTAGACATGTATTGATTTTAAAGGTGATGATGTCATGCCACGCCTTCTGGACATCGACGGGACCTGGGTGGATGCCACAAGTGGCTGCTTGATGGAATCCCACTTCCGACATCTACCCGACCCATCCTCTCATGCCATGTGCAAGGTCAATGGATGTTTGCCTTGCTCGACGTCGTCCGATCGGGTGTTCTTCACCAAGGGTGATTCATGGAATGTTGGCCGAAGTCCTTCCGGACCGTGTGTGCTTGCCCCAAGGGCCTTCAGGCATCAGCCTAGCACGAGTATATCTGATTCATGTGTTTCAAGAAGCGGATGATAACCTGTCCCATGACCGATGTCGTACGATCGGTTACCCCGTTTTCCAAGGGCGATGATGTCATGGTCTACGATCGACATAGTGACTGTGGTTGTATCCAAGGGAATTGATGACCATTTTTACGGCCAACAACAAAGTACGGTTGAAATTGTGTTTCCTAAGGGCCATGATGTCATGCCCACTACACCCAGCCAACGTAGTTCGATCGTGTGTCTGTCCAAGGACGCTGATGGCATTGCAAAGACCGACGTCGTCTGACCGTGTGTGCTTACAATGGGCTATTATAACACGACACGCCCGAAGCAGTCTGACTATATATGCTATCCAAGGGAGAGATGGCATGCCATACCCGATGTAGTCTTATAATTTGTGCTGCACAAGGGCGATTGCGGGAACCGGGAAGGAATGCCATGCTCCGATTTTCGTCTATCCTTGGGTTCAATCAGGCGGATAATGGATGTCATGCTCGACGTCGTCACGCCGTCGTATATTGGTATCCTAAAGGAGAGATGATGGGATTCAGTGCCCGAAGTGTCCACACGTTTTCCCAAGGTCCATTGGGGCATGCCACAAGGAATGACGCCTAAACTGAGTATGTTGTACAAGGGTAATGATGGCATGCCACGCCTGACATCGTCCTACCATGTGTGTTGTCCAAAGGCGAAGATAACATGTCAAGCCCGACGTCATCCTAACACGTGTGCTGCCCAATAGCGATGATGGCATGCAACGCCTGGCGTCATCTGACCGTGTGTCATGCCATAGGTCCATGCTGGCATACCACGCCCGATATTGTCTGATCGTGTGTTCTGTCCAAGGGCGATGATAACATGCCACACCCGACGTTATCTTACCGTGTATGAAGTGAAAGGAGGCCAGATGCGGGTCATTGCACTCAAGTCTCCGGATCGTGTGTGCATTCAAGGGTGATGAATGGCATTTCGTGGTCGGACTTCGTTCTTCTGGTTCTTTCAAAGGGGGACATGATGGGAGCAAGTGCGAACATAGTTCAACGCTGGGCTTTCCAAGGCGATGTGATAGCAGGTCATTTAGACGTCATCGAAAGTGTGTGCTGCACGGGTGGTGGACGATAAATGCCAATCTTACATGTGTGTCCGGTCGTGTGTTGGTCAAAGGGTTACCGTAAACATGCCACGTCCAACGTCGTCCGATCGGTATGTTTTCTAATGTAGATGATAGCATTCCACGCCCAACGTCGTGCGGATCTGTGTGCTTCCCAAGAACATTAATGGCAGGCCAACCCTGACGCGTCTGACCATGTGTGTAGCGCAAGGGCCAGGAGGGCATGCCACACCCTACGTGGTCCAATTGTGTATGCTGTCCAAGGGGGATACGTCGTTTGACCATGTATGATTTACAAGGGTGATGATGTCATTCCACGCCCGACATTATCCGACCGTGTGTGATGCACAAGTCCGATGATGGCATGCCACGCCTGACATCGTCAGACCATGTATGTTGTCCAAGGGAAATGATGTTATGCCACACATGACTTCGTCTGACCGTGTGTGCTCCCCTAGGGTGATATTTGCATTTTATGCCCAAAGTCCTCCGATCGTGTGTGATGCGCAAGGGCAATGCAGGCATGCCTTGGACGACGTCGTCTGATCGTGTTTTCTTCAAGGGCGATGATAACATGCTATGCCTGACTTCATCCGATCGTGTATGCTTTCCAATAACGATGACGTCATGTCACGCTTGACGTCGTTTTACCGTGTGTACATTCCAAGGGCGTTGATGACATTTCCACGGCCAGCGTCGTTCTATTGATTGTGCTTCCCAAGGGCCATGATGTCATGCCACACCCGACGTAGTTTGATCGTGTGTTCTGTCCAAGGGCGCTGATGGCATTGCCACGATCGACGTCGTCTGACTGTGTGTGCTGACAATGGGCGATTATAACATGCCACGCCCAACATAGTCTGACCGTGTGTGCTTTCTAAGGGCAATTATGGAATGCCTTGCCCAACTTTGTCTAATTGTGTGTGCTTTCCAAGGGCAATCATGGCATGGCACGCCCGATGTTGTCTGATCGTGTATGCTGTCCAAGGGCGATGATGGCATGCACGCTCAACCTCGTTCAACCATGTGTATGCTGTCCAATTGTGATAATGGCATGCTATACTTGACATCATCGGATCGTGTGTTCATTACAATGGCAATGATAGGATGCCACGCCCGATATAGTCTGACTTAGTATTATGTCCAAGGGAGATGATGGTGTGCCACATCCGACGTCGTCAGACCGTATGTGTTGCACAAGGGTGATGATGGCAAGCCACGCCCGACGTCATCCGTACGTGTGTGCAGTCCAAGAGGGATGATAGCATGCCACGCTAGAAGTCGTCTTACCCTTTGTGTTGTCCAAGGGCCATGATGGCATGCCGCGCCTGACGTAGTTTGTCTGGGTATTATATCCAAGGGCGATGATGGCATACCACGCCCGACGTCATCCCACCACGTGTGTTGTCCAAGGTAGAAGATGGCATGTCAAGCCCGACGTTTTTCAACCGTGTGTGTTGTGCAATTGAAATGATTGTATACAACGCCCAACATCGTCAGATAGGTATGCATTCCAATGGATTTGATTGCATGCCACGCCTGACTTCGTGCGACCAGGTGTGCTCCACTAGAATGATAATGGCATTCCCACCATGACATGTCTGACCGTGTGTGCAGCACAAAGGCCATGCGGGCATTCCACACCCTAAGAGGTCCCATCTTGTGTGCTGTCCAAGGGTGATTATTCCATGCCACGACAAATGTCATTTGATCGTGTATGCTTTCAAAGGGTGATGATGCCATGCCACACCCGACATCGTCCTACCGTGTGTGCTACACAAGGGCGATGAAGGCATGCCACGTCTGACATCGTCCGATCGTGTAAGCTGTCCAAGGGCAATAATGGCATGCCACACCCGACGTCCTCTGACCGTCTTTGCTCCCCAAGGGTAATAATGGCATGCCATGCCCGAAGTCATTCGACCTTGTGTGCTACCCCAGGGCCATAGAGGCATGCCTCGCATGACATCTTCTGATCGTGTGTTTTCTTCAAGGGCGATGATAACATGTCATGACCGACGTCGTCTGATCGATTGTGCTTCCCAAGGGTCATGTTATCATGCCACACCCGACATAGTTTGATCGTGTGTGCTGTCCAATGGAGATGATGGCATTGCCACGACCGACATTGTCTGACCGTGTGTGCTGACAATGGGCGATTATAACATACCACGCCCGATGTAGTCCGACTTGAGTGCTTCAAAGGGCACTGATGGCATGCCTATGCTGACTTTCCACCGAAACCGGTGGCTTCCAAGGGCAATATGGCTGTAACGCCAATATGTTGTTGATGGTTATGCTTGTCCAAAAATAATGGCGATGATGGCAGGTCTACACCGCAGACTTGTTCGACCCGGTGTAGGTTTTCAATTTTGCGATTATGGTTTCCAGCTCGAAATCATACGATCGAGTTGTGTTCAGTTCCAAGGGTGATGATGGGCATTCCACAGCCGACAAGCGTCGAAACCTATGTATGCGTCAAGGGAGATGATGGCGTGCTCCAACCAACGTCGTACGACCGTGTATGCTGTCCACGGGTGAGAGTGCATGGCACACGGGGGGACGTGTCGACTCTGTGTGTTTGTCGAATGGAATGGCTGATGATGCATTGACACGCCCAACACATCGTCGATCGTGTGTGCTGTTCCAATGGGCTAGACGTCAGGCAACACAAGATTGTAGTCAACCGTGGTGTGCGCAAGAGTAATGATGAATCAATGCTCGACGGGGGGGGGGGGCAATTGTCAATAGTTGTGGTTGTACAAGGGCGATAATGGCATGCCACACCCACGTTGTTTGTCCTTGTGTTCTGCACAAGGCGGATGATGGCATGCCACCTCTATGTCATCCGACAGTGTGTGCTATCCAATGGCGATGATGGCTTGTCATGCGCGACGTTGTCCAACTGGTGTGTTTCCCAAGGGCCATGCGGGAAAGCCACACTAGATGTCCTCGGACTATGTATGTTGTTCAAGACCAATGATAGCATTCCACGCTCGTTGTAGTCTAATCGAGTTTGCTGCCCAAGGGCAATGATGGCATGTTACGCACGACGTCGTCCGATATAGCGTGCAGCCCAAAGGGAAATAATGTCATGGCACGCCCGACTTCGTCTTACCGTGTGTGCAGTCCAACGGCGATGATGGCATGCCACTCCCGATGTCGTTCGTCCTTTTTTGCCATCCAAAATTGATGATGGCATGCCAAGCCCGACGTCATCCGACTTTGTTTGCTGCCTAAAAGGATTCGCAGCCATGATGACGTACTAAGAACTTATGTGTTATGCCCCAAGGAGATGATGAACATTGTAACGCCCAATGTCATCTGACTGTGTGTCTGACCAAGTACTGTGATGGCATCGCCACACCGACTCGTGCGGACGTGTGTGTTTCCAAGGGCGATACGTGCATGCACACACCGACATGCCTATCGTGATTCTGTCCAAGAGAAATGATGGGCAAATTTAACTATGACGTCATTTGAAAAGTGGGTGCTACCCAAGGGAAATGATCGCATTGCCCGCCCGATGTCGTGCGAACGTGTGTTCTACTCAGGGCCATGTGGGCATGTACAATGACGTAATCCGACGTGGTGCCTATCAAAGATAGATTATAAAACATGCACGCGCGAGGTGTAAATCTGACCGTGTATGTTGTCCACGAGTAGATGATGGCCAATTAACGCCCGATTAATCGTTCGGTGTCTGCCCAAGGGAGGATAATAGCATCTAAGCCGTATGTCTGACAGTGGTGCAGTCCTAGGTGATGATAACAGCACACCGACGTTGTCCGACCATTTATGCTGTCCACGGGGCGATGATGATTTATGCATGCCGATGTGATCGACCGTGTGTGTGCTGTCAAGGGATGATGGCCTTGCCTAGTGCCGACGTCTTTCGACTATGTGTTGCATTCCAAGTCGATTGATGACATGTCATGCCGACGTCGTCTGATTGTTATGTTTTCCAAGGGCAATGATTGCAGGTCACGCCTGAATCGTTGAAGTATGGTGCCCAATGGAGATGATGGCATGCCATACCCAAAGTTAGTTTACCGTGGTGTGCCAAGATGCCATAAGGCATGACCAACCTATGTTGGTCCGATGTGAGCGACCCAACGACGATTGATAACATTGCCACCCAACGTCTCCGGTCATGAATGCATTACAAGGGCGATGCTACTATTCCACACCGACATTACTCCGACTGGTCTGACTATATAGGAAAAATGAGTTCTTTTAATGTCCGAACGTAAATCCGAGAAATGTGTTGCCCAAGGGTGAGATAGCTATGTTACTCAACATACATAATCCGACAAATGTGTGATATCCAGGAGATCGCTACATGCTACTCCCGACGTGCTGACCATGTATGTGTCAAAGGGGGAGATGTTGGCATGCCACCGAGCAGATGTCCGTTCAAACCATGTGTATACTATTGAAGGGCGATGAAAGGATTTGCCACGGCCCGACGTAGCCACATGTGTTCCTAAAATTAATGATCCTTTCCAGGCCGACAACGTTTGACCGGCATGTTATCCAAGGGTGATGACGGCAGGCCACGCCCGAAGATTGTCTGCTGTGGGTAATACCAAGGGTATGATGGATGTCATTCACGGATGTTGTCGGATGTGTTTGTGCTGCGCCAATGGTGAGGTGGGCATGACAGCCCGATGTCATAGGACCGTGGGGCATGCACAAGCATGAGGGGCATGCTGGGCGTACGCTGTTTGATCAAGTGTGCTATCCAACGGACGATGATAACATGCAGCTGACGTCATGCGATCATGTATGCTTCTTCAAAAGGTGATGATGACATGCCACAGCCAGAATTCGTTTGAGCGTGAGTGTTGGTTAAGCGGAGGATGAGGCATGTCCACGCCCGCCGATGTTGTATTCAGCTTAATGTGCGGTGTCCAAGGGGGATGAGGGGATGATTGCATGTGGTATTCAATGGACCATCTTTCAGCAAAGCCTAGAATCGTCTGGAGCTGTGCGTGCATCAGGGCGAGATGAGTATGCCACATCCGATGTCGTCATCCAGGTGCAGTCCAATAGCGATGATGACATTGTGCTATGCTACACACGTCCGACATTCTGTGTTGAAAGGGGACATTATGGCATTACACGGCCCGACGGTATAGTCCACCGTGTTATGATGTACAAGGGCGACCAAATGGCATGAAACGCTAGACAGTATCACACTTGAGTGTGTGTCCAAGGAGAGAGGCAGGTTGAAAAGCCCGAGGCCTCCGATGCGTGTGCTGCCCAGTGGGGATGATGGCATGCAACTCCAGACATAATCCAACCATGTGTGATGCCCAAGGTCCTTTCAGGAATGCCACGCCCGACGTGTCTGACCGGTTTTTTAGTCATGGCAATGATAACATGCACGCCCGAATTGTTGATAGTGGTATGCGTTACTAGGCAGATAGGGACTGTAAGGCCGACGTAGTTCGATCGTGTGTGCATCTAACGGGCTGGATGTTTGGCATGCCAAAACAGACGTTGTCCTAACTTTTGTTCTACCCAAGGGCCATGATGGCATGCCAGCCCTGATGTGTAGTCCGGTCGTTCTTTATTGTCAAGGCGATTATGGCAGGCACTCTCGACGTCGTCCGACGTGTGTGCTGTTAAAGGGTAATGATGGCATTCTACAGCCCAACGTCCGGCGTTTACCCGTATTGTGTGAGTTCCCAAGGGAGAGGGGAGGGGATGGATGCTTACACTGACGTAATCCAAGGCCATGCGGCAGCCGAAAACTCCCTCCGTGGTTGATGATCGTTTGTGCTGTCTAAGGGTGATGATAGATTGCCATGCCCAACGTCGTTCCTTAGTCGTGTGCTTTCATTGGCAATGCATTAAATGTCACTGTCCGACGTCGTCTTACCTAGGGTGATGATAAAATGGCCACACAAGCCAAAACATCGCCAAATGTGTATGCTTTCAAAGGGTGATGATGGCATTCCAACCGGACATAGTCTGGACCGGGGTGCGTTGCACAAGGGGATCATTGCATGGCACGCCCGACGTAGTACGATTCTATGTGATGTCCACGGGTGATGACTGGCCATGCTACACTTCACGTCAGGCGACGTGTGTGTTCCAAGGGGCCATATGGTCATTCCACGCCGTTGCGTCAACCGATGACGCAAGTTAAAGGGACGTATCTAATGGCATGACACGCCCGATGCAGTCCAAATGGTATGCATCCAAGGGCGACCCGATGGCATGCCATACCCGACGTAGTCACAATTGTTCTGCACAAAGGGCGAGTGTGGGTACTGCCATGCTCGATTGCGATCATTTCTTGGGTTCAATCCGAAGAGACGATTGGCATGTCCTGGGAAGTAGTCCCGATTGATATGTGGTATACAAAGGCGCTGAGAGGATTCGAGGTCCGAATTGTTAATCGGTTGTATGCGGTCCAAGGCGATGATGACATGCAACGCTCGACCTCGTTCAAAACATGTGTCTCTTTCCAGTTGCGATTATGGCATTCTATGATCACATCATCGATAGTGTTTGTTCATTCCAAGGGTGTGATTGCCTGCATGCCCGTATAGTCGACATAGTATGTCTGTCCAGGGAGATGATGGTTGTGCACACGACGTCGTCAGACCGTGTGTGCTGCACAAAGGTGATAATTTCATGCAACACTCAACGTCATCTGTACGTGTGTGCAGTCCAAGAGGGATGATGGCATGGCACGCTTGAAGTTGTCTTACCGTCAGTGTTGGCCAAGGGCCATGATGGCATGCCGCGCTCGACATAATTCGTCCTTGTATTCTGTCCAAGGGCGATGATGGCATACCACGCCCGACGTCGTCCCACCATGTGTGTTGTCAAAGGTATAAGAGGGAAGTCAATAGTGACGTTGTTCTACAATGGGGGTTGGGACAATGAGATGATAGTATACGCACCCACGTCGTTCGATCGTATGCTTTCCAATGGTGATTAATGACATGCCACACCCGATGTCGTGCGAACATGCGTTCTCCAATAGAACGATCTAATGGCAGTATCACCCCGGACGTGTCCGACCGTTGTGTGAGCACAAATTCATTGTGGGATTCCACACCCTAAGTAGTTCAATCATGTGTGCTTGGCCAAGGATGATGATTCATGCCACGAAGAAAAATCGTCGATCTTGTATGCTTTCCAAGGGTGATGATGGTTAGCCAGCCCGACATCGTCTCCCATGTGTGCCTACACAGGGCGATGATGGCATTACCCGCCGACATCGTCGGACTGTTGTTGATATGCGTCACAGGGCAAAAAATCGCATGCCACACCCGATTGTTCTCTGGATTGGGATGATCCCAGGGTGATAATGGCATGGCACGAACGAAGTCATTCGACGTGTGTCTGCCCCAGGGCCATCGAGCATGCCTCGCACGACATAGTCTAATCGGTGTGTTTTCTCAAGGGCAATGATGACATGAATGACCGACGTCGTCTGTCCTGTCTGCTTCTAAGGTAAATGAATGCACGTCATGCTAGATGTTATTCGGACCGTTTGTTTTTCATTCCAAGGGCGTTGATGACCAATTGCCATGACCGACGGAGTTCGATCAATGATGTTCCCAGGGCCTAGGATGCATGGGCCACACGTTAAGTAGTTATGTTTTTTTTTCATAATGATGCTGTCCAGGGAGAGATGATGGCATTGCCACGACCGACGTGTATGAATATGGTGATGACCAATGGGGGATTATAACTGCCACGCCCGAATGTAGTCCGACCGTGTGTGCGTCAAAGGGCAATGATGGCATGCCTCAAGGACTTTTGTCCACCGTGTGTGCTTCACAAGGGCAATGTTTTGGGGGGGTCATGTCCACGCAAGACGGTTTTGACGGTGTTATGCTTGTCCAAGGGCGATGATGTACTCTACGCCCGACCTCGTTCCGGACCCGGACCTTGGTATGCTGTCCATGCGTATGGATGCCATGCGCGACATAATCTGATCGTGGGTTCAGTCCACAAGGTTTTGATGATTGGCATGCCACGCCAGAAATAGTCCGACCATTGTATGGCTGTTCCAAGGACGATGCTGAGTTGCCACACCATGTGCGTACGACGTGGATGCTGTTCACGGGTGATGATGCAGGGAACACACGACGTCGTCCAGACGTGTGTTCTGTCGAAGGGAGCCCCGAGATGATGGCATGACCAAGCCCCCACATCGTTCCGACCATTGTGTGCTGTCCAAGGGCTAGAGGTTCATGTCGATGACACACGATGTATACATACCACCCGATGTGTGTTGCGGCACGAGTAATGATTGAATCTATGCACCGACATTGTATAATCGCTTGGAGCACAAGGGCGCTAATGGCATGCCACGCCTGATGGTGGCTTGGGTGCTTCACAAAGGCGATGATGCATTGCCCCTCTCTACGTCATCCGACCGTGTGTGTTCTATCCAAAGGCGATTGATGGCTTGTCATGAGCGACGTTGTCAAGTGTGTTTTCCCAGGGTCATGTGGGAATGCCAAGCCAGGATGTGTCGGAGATGTATGTTGTTACCAAGAGCACGATAGCATTCCACGCTCGATTGTGGCATTCCATCCGCGCTAGATGTTGGTCCGACCATGTGATACTATCAAAGGGCGACGATTGAAGGCATGCCCACAGTCCGACGTCGTCCAACGGTGTTCATTAAAAATTAGATGATCCCTGCGAGATGCCCGACAATATGGCCCGTGTATGTTCGTAAAAGGGGGATTAAGGAATGCACGCCCGAGTGTCCGAACGTGTGCGTACGGCCCAAGGGCGATGATGGCATGTCATGCACGATTGTTGTCGGACTTGGTGTTCCCACTGGCCATTATGGGAGCCACACCCTATGTGGTCGATCTGTGTGCGCCCAATAACGATGATAACATTACACCCCAACGTCGTCTTCATGGATGCAATTCCAAGGGCTGATGCTAATATTCCACAAACGACATACTCCGACTGTGATATTATATAAGGGCAATGATTTCATTTTATGTCCGATGTCATCGACAGTGTGTGCCCAGGAGATGATAGCATGTTACAACCGACATCATCGGACAATGTGTGCCGTCCAAGGGAATAATACATGTTACTCCGGACGTTGCGTCTGACCATGTGATGTGGATAAAGAGAGTGGGCTGTTCGGCAGCCACGCTAGAGGTCGTTCGACAAATGTATACTACGTAAGGGCGAGGAAGGCATTGCACGACCGACATCCGTCCAACCATGTGTTCTTAAAAATCATATGATTACCGTCCATCGGCCGACATCATCCGACCGTGTGTGCTGTCCAAGGGCTATGATGGCAGCCACGCCCGATGTGTAGTCATAAATAATGGGGCTGCCAGGGAGATGATGTGACATGGCAGCTCGATGTCGTCTTATCGTGTTTGTGTGATCCGCAAGGTCAATATGGGTTATCAAGCCCGATATTGTCCGACCCTGTGTGCTGCCAAGGGCGATAATGGTTTCCACCCCTAACGTAGTCCGAAGTGTTACTGATCTATGTTAGTTGATGGTGGTTGTCAAGGGGAGATGATAATTCCACGGCCCAACTTCGTGTGATCGGTATGATTCAAGGAGATGAGGCATTGCGACGCCCTACGTGAGTCCGACGTTTGTGTGCTGCCCAAGAGGAGGAATGAAAATGGCATGCCACCCCGACGTGTCCAACCGTGTGTTGCAGGCCAAGGGGCACTTGCGCATTTCCATGCCCTACGTGGTCTTATTGTGGTGTGCATCCAAGGGTGATGATTCCATACATGCCACAATGGTTGTTCGAATCGTTGTATCTTTTCCAAGAGTTGTATGAATTCCACGATCGACATTCGTCCGACCGTAGTGTGCGCTGCACTAGGAAATGATGGAATGCAACACTCGACATCATCCGACAGGGTATATTGTCCCAAGAGGCGAGTGCAGACATACCGATGTCGTTTGCCGACCGATATGTTGATTCCAAGGTGGAATTATGGCATGCCACACAAAGTCATTGATTGTGTGTTTGCCCAATGGCAATTGCTAGAACCTGCATGCTCGATGTGGTAACGTGTTGGCTCTTTAAGGGCCAAGATAATTTTTCCATCGTAATGATCATCTTGTTTTCGAAGGCGAGGGATGGCATGTCCAGATCCATGTCATCCCGATCGTCTGGTTGCACAAGTGCCATGATATATGCTACACCCGATGTAGTGCGATCATTTGTCGTGTATAACGACGATGATGGCTTGCCCATGGCAGACATCATTCTAACCGTGTGTGTGACCATGGGAGATTAAACATGCCAGCTGAAGTGGTCTGATCATCTCTATTGTCAAGGAAAAATAAGTCATCTATCACCCGACTTGTGGACCGTGTAATGCTTACTTACTGGTGATGATGGAATGGCATGCCCCACATCGTCTAAATCTTGTGTGATGTCCAAGGGCGATGATGGCATGCCATGCCATAACCTTATTCGCCCTGGGGGGGTTCCGGACGATGATGGACTGCCATGACAACATCATCTGATCGTTTTGATATTCAAGGGAGATGATGGCATGCAATTCCGTACGTAGTCCGAAGTGTTGTTGTCCAAGGAGGATGATGGAATGAATTCCGACGCTCAACGTTGATTTGACCGGGAGGCTGTCCAAGGGCGATGATGGCATGCCACGACTGACGTCTCCAACCGTGTGGGCTACTTGAAAAGGCAATGATGGCAGACACGACCAAACGTCGTCCCTACCAGTGGCTTTCTAAGGGTGAGATTTCAGCATACACGATGTGTAGTCTACCATGTGGTTTTCCCAAGATTAATGTGGCATCTAATGCCCGACGTAATCTAAGTGTGTGCTGCACAAAGCGATGATGGCATGCCACGCCCCAAAACATATTTTTATCCCGTTTGTGCAGTACACAAAGTGTGATGGAATGCTCATCCTACCGGTGGATCATCAAAAGGCGATGATTGCTTACCATGACGGGAACCCCCCCCCCATTTTGGGCCGACTGGTGTGTTTCCCAAGGGCCATATGGGCATGCCACGCTCGACGTCATTTGACTGTGTATGCTATTGAAAAGATATGATGTCATGCCATGCCCGACGTCATCCGATCGTGTATGTTATCCAAGGGAGATTATGGGATGCCATGCCCGACATCGTCCGTCCGTGTGTGCTTCCCAAGGGCAATGATGGCATCTATCGACCGATGTCGTCTGACCGTGTTTGTTGCACAAGGGTGATGATGGCATGCAAGGCCCGTCATAGTCCGACCTAGTATTCTGTCCAAGGGAGATGATGGTGTGCCACATCCGACGTCGTCAGACCGTGTGTGCTGCACAAAGGTGATAATTTCATGCAACACTCAACGTCATTGTAAGTGTGTGCAGGTCCAGAGGATGATATGGGCCATGGGCAGCCGAAGTTGCTCTTACCGTCAGTGTTGGCCAAGGGCAATGATGCATGCCCGCTAGAACTATTTCGTCCGTGCTATTCTGTCCCAAGTGCTGTGGATGATGGCATACCACGCATGACGTCCGTTCCCAAGTGTGTTTGTGTCAAAGGTAAAGAGGAATGTCAATTTGACGTTGTTACCATGTTGTGTTGCAATGGAGGATGACGATACAGCACCCCACGTCGTTCGATCGATATGCTTCAATGGAGATTAATGCATGCCACACCGTGTCGTGCACGAGCATGTGTTCTTCCACTAGGAACGATAATGGATTCTACCCGACGTGTCCGACCGGCTTGTGTGTAGCACAACTTCCCATGTGCATTCCACACCTAAGTAGTCCAATCATGTGGTTGCTGTCCAAGGGATGATTATTCCATGCCCGACAAACTCGTTCGGAATCTGGATGCTTTACATAGGTTTTGATGATGCTGCACGCCCGACATCGTCCTTCCAGGTGCTACACAAGGGCGATTGATGGAACACGCATGACATCGTCCGACCGTGTTGCTGTCAAAGGGTTTTGAAAAAGGCACTGTGCCACACCCGATGTTCTCTTGAGCCGTGTAGGCTCCCGCATGGGTGATAATGGCATGCCACGCCCGAAGGCATCGACCGGAATGTCGTGTGCTGCCTCAGGGCCATAGAGGCATGCCTCGCACGACCTAGTTTAATCGGTGTGTTTTCTTCAAGTGGCAATGATACTATACATGACTCTGACGTCGTCTGATCCATGTATGTTTCTAAGGTCAATGATTGCATGTATGATAGTCTGTGATCGAATAGTGGGTTCATTCCAAGGGCGTTGATGACATTGCGCCATGACCGACGTGTCGATCAATTGTGCTTCCCAAGGGCCCATGATATAATGCCACACCTTAATTAGTTTGAGCGTGTCTGCTGTCCAAGGGGAGATGATGGCATGCAAAGACCGAAGGTTGTATGACTATGTGTGCGGACAATGGGGATTATCACATGCCACGCCCGAAGTAGTCCGGACAGTGTGTATGCTTTCAAAGGGACAATGATGGCATGCCTCACTGACTTTTGTCCCACGTGTGCTTCCCAAGGGCAATGTGGTCATGTCACAGCACAGACGTTGTGTTGCCGGTGTATGCGTCCAAGGGCGATGATGGTAAAGTCTACGCCCTACCTCCGTTCGACCTGTGTATGCGTCAATTGCGATTAGGGGATGCCTGATCGGACATAATCTGATCGGTGTCATTCCAAGAGTGATGATGGCATGCCATGCAGGAATAGTCGTAACCAGGATCTGTCCAAGGGAGATGATGGCGGCCACACCCCGTCGTCGACCGTGTATGTATTCACGGGTGATGATTGAGGCACACACGACGTCGTCCTGACCGTGTGTTCTGTCGAGGGAGATGATGGCATGACACGCCACACCATCGTCCGACCTGTGTGCTGTCAGGCTAGAGGTCATGCAACACACTATTTGAATTCCAACCGTGTGTGTTGCGCAAGGAGTATGATGGCCTATAATGACCGGACTGTCTAATAGTGTGTGTGACACTAAGGGCGATAATGGCATGCACGCCTTGATGTTGTTGTCCTGTGGCTACACAAAGGAGATGCTGGCATGCCACCTCTTACGTCATCCGACAAGTGTGTTCTATCAAAGGCGATGATGGCTTGTCATGCGCGACGTGTCCAACTGTGTGTTCCCAGGGCCATGTGGGAATGCACGCCAGATGTCGTGGACTATGTATGTTGTTAAGAGCAACGAAGCACCACGGCTCGATGTGGCATTTCCACGATAGATGTGTCGACAGTGTATACTATCAAAGGGAGATGAAGGCATGCACGTCCGACGATCGTCAAGCGTGTGTTCATTAAAAAGTAGTGAATTTCCCTGCGATTCCCGAACAAAAGTTACCAGTTGTGATGGGCCAAGGAGTGATGATGGATGCCACGCATGACGTGTTTGTCCGACTGTGCTTACTGCCCAAGGGCGATGATGAATGTCATGGCTCGATGTGGTCGGAATGTGGTGTGCTCCCTAATGTGCATGATGGGCATGCCACAACCTATGTGGCTCCGATCTGTGATGTGCGCCCAATAACGACTGATAACATTCCACACCCAAAGCGAGTTCCTTATTTGTATGCATTACCAGGGGATGCCTAATATTCCACAACCGACATATACTCCGACTGTTGTAGTATATATATGGCCATTGATTTCATTAATGTCCGATGTCATCGACAGTGTGTTGACCCAAGGGGTGATAGAGTTACACCGACATAATCGACAAGCGGTGTGCTGTTCAAAGGGATATGATTTTACATGTCACTCACGACGTTGACTTGACCTGTATGTGTCTAAGAGAGAGTGGCAGCCACTCTAGAGACGTCGACCATATGAGACTTCGAAGGGCGATGAGGCATGCAACGCCAGACGTCGGTACCACCATTGTGTTCATCTTTAAAAATTAGATGATTCCCTGCACAGCCGACATCGTACGACCTGTTTTGATGTGTGATGTCCAAGGGAATTAGACGGCATGCCACGCCCGTGTAGAAATCATGGGGTGTTCCAGGCGAGTGAGAACGACATTGGGCATCTGTTCGATGTCGTATATATCGTGTGTGATCCGCCAAGGCACTGATGGGTTTATAAAGCCGATATTGTCCGACAATGTGTGCTGACACCAAGGGCAGAATGGCTTTCCACGCCAAAGTAGTCGAACGTGTGTTGTACTGTCTATGGTAGTCTGAGTGTGGGTCAAAGGGATGTAATTAACGCCCACTTCGTGTTTTGTTATCGTGTATGCTTACCAATGATGATGATTGGCATGCGACGCATCCGACGTAGGTGCCGGACCGTGTGTGCGCCCAAGGGAGATAATGGCAGCCACCCCGACGGGTCAAACGTAGTGTGTGCAGCCCAAGGGCCATGCGCGGCATCCCATGGCCATACGTGGTCGTATGTGGTGCTGTCCAAGGGTGATGATCCATACCATGCCAAATTGTTGTTCGATATTCGTGTATGCTTTCCAAGAGTGATAATGAAATTTCCCCACGCTGGACATTGTCCGACGTTATGTGTGGCAAAAGGGGCAATGATGCATGCAACATCGACATCTCCGACAATGTATATTGTCCCACAAGGAGCGATGAAGGCTGACAAGACCCGATGTCGTTGCCGACGTTATGTGGCTCCCAAGGGATAAGGCAGGCCACACGAGACGTCATATTGATGTGTGTTCTGCCCAATGGCCAGGCAGACATGCCATGCTCGATGTCGTAATCGTCGTGCCTTTAGGAAATGCCTAATTTCATCGTCTGATCATCTATATTTCCAAGGGCGATGTGCATATCACGCTGCGACGTCATCCGATCGTCTGTGTGCACAAGTGCCATGAAGTCATGCACACCGCAATGAGTCGATAGTCTGTGTGTCTAACAACCGATGGATGCATTTCCATGGGCCAGACATCATTCTTAAGTAGGTGTGACAATGGGAGATGATACATGACACGCTTGCGGTGGTCTACGATCATCTCTGTTGTCCCAAAGAAATAATGTCATCTCGGCACCGACTTTGTGTGACCGTGTATGCTTTCTAATGATGATGATGGCATGGCATGCCCCACATCGTCTGAACGTGTGTTTGCTGTCCAGCAAGGGCGATGAGGGCATGCCATGCCCAAACCTTATCGACCCTGGTATGCGGTCCAAGTACGATGATGGAATGCCCATTACAACATCATCCTAGAGTTTGATCATTCCAAGGGAGATTGATGGCATGCAATTACTGACGTAGTCCGAAAGTTTGTTGTCCAAGGGAGATGATGAATGCCACGCTCAACGTTGTTGTTGACAGGTATGCTTGTCCAAGGGCAGATGATGGCATGGCCCCGGACTGAGTTTCCGACCGTGTGGTGCTGAAATGAAAGGCAATGCGGGCATGACACGACAACGTCGTCTAAACATGGGTGCCTTTCTAAGGGTGAGATTCATGCCATACCAGATAGTCTTACATGTGTGTTTCCCTAGTTTAATGATGGCACTCTAATGCCCCGAGTCATTTAACAGTGTGTGCTGCACAATAGGCATCGATGGTTCAGCGACGCCCATACATATTTTTTTCTTTTTGTTGCAGTCACAAAGTGATGATGGAATGCGCATCCGAACCGTGTGGTATTCATACAAAAGGCGATGATTGTTACATGGAGAAATGGGCGATGGTGTGTTTTCCAGGGCCTATGGGCATGCCAACGTCGACGTCATTTGACTTGTATGCTATTAAAAGAGATGATGTCATGACAATGCCCGACATCGGTCCAATCGTGTAGGTTATCCAAGGGAGTTAGAGGATTGCCATGTTTGTTTTTTGCCCGAATCGTACGTACGTGTGTGCTTCCCAAGGGCAATGATGGCATTTTACGCACGATGCGTCGGACAGTTGTTGTTGGCATCCAAGGGGTGATGGCATGCAAGGCCCGAAGCTCATCCATCCAGGTGGCAGTCACAGGCAATGAGGGGATGCCACATCAACGAGTTGATCGGTGTGTGTACCAAGGTCCATGATGGCATGCCACGCCCAAACTGTTGACGTGTTGTAAGTGATACAAGGGCAATGATGGAAATCTATCCCGATGCGACGGAACGTCAGATATTGTGGTGATGCACAAGGGTGGAGGATGGCATGCACAGAGACAAAAGTGATCCATCCGGGTTGACAGTCAAGGGCAATGATAGCATTTCAAGGTCAACGTTGTTCCGACGTGTGTGTTTTCCAACGCTATGATGGCATGCCACTCCCGCCGTATTCCGACCATGTATGGATGTCAAAAGCGGCGACTGAGGCCTGCCGCTACGAATCGTCCCCAATGTGGTGTGTCAGGTGAGAATATCACAGTCAAACATAATGTCGTCGACGACCAAGGTTGGGCCCAATGTTAGCTCGATGATGCACGCCCCGCCGCACCTGACTTCTCTCCCCTTCCAACCAGTGATGTCCCCCACATCGACTTCACAACCACACCCATACCTCCAAACACTACCCAATTGACAATCCATCAATCCTCCCCTCCCTACTTAATCATTGGCCTTAACCCCCCGTCCCCCACATACCCCCCCCAGTCCAATACAACCCGAACCCACCTCCCAACCCTCCCCATTCACCCCGCCCTAAACCACTTAACCACCCACCGCACCAGATCCCCCATCCATCCCACCCTTCCCACCCATAACATCAACAAACAACCTCCAAGTCACCCAGCTTCCAATCCTTCCTTTGCCACCTCTCCAAACTCACCATGGCTGCCATCCCATTCCCCGCTCCGTACCCCCCTCTCTATCCTGTACTAGCTCCGTGACACATTCCGCCCCCTTCCCCTGCTCCCCTTACCCCACCAGTCTTCATCACCCCCAACCTCCTGACGCCCCAACTTCCCCATTTTTCCAGATATATCAATTTTCAAACCTACTGACCCTACGTGTTCGTCCCGACGTCATCCGACAATGTGTGATGCCTTCTATCCATGGAAAGCATTCCAAGCCTGCGTTGTCTAATCGTGTTGTTAATCCAAGGGCGATGATAACATACCATCGCCCAAAGTTTTCTTAATCGCTTTCCAAGGGCAACAAGATTGCTTGCAAGCCCGATGTCTTCCGATGGTGGCATTCAAGGGCGATGATGGCAGTTCCAAGTCCCACAGTGTCCCGACAGGGCGTGTGTTGCTGCCATGATGCATGCCGGGGGGCCCGATATAGTTACGGATCTTGGTTGCGGTCAAAGGGCGAGGATGGCATGCTACGATCGGACGTTGTCAACAAGTGTGCTACCAGGTCATGATGGAATCTACATGGAACCCGGGACGTGCTGACGCCTTTATGTGCAGCCCAAGGGCGAGGGGGCATGCAAAGCCGTATGTAACCCACAGGGACTTGCGGCATTGCCACGCTCTACATGTCCAAACGGTATGATAAGAGCCACGTGCAACAATGTATGAAGTGTAGCTTTACAATGGCTGATGATGGCAGCCCCGTCCGACGTCGTCCGACAGTGTGATGTTGTCCAAGGGCAAAATGGATTCCCACCCGAGTGTGTGCTCCGAAATTTTGTCGCCACTGTCCAGGGGGAAGCACGCGTACGGGTTATTCGATTGTGTGTGCCACCAGGGTGACGATAACATGCACACCCAAACAGCACCCGATCTAGAGGCTTGCAAGGGTGATTGATGGCATGCCACGGCCCGTAATGTTTGTGTATGGGGTGCTGCAAAGAGCGATAATGGCAATGGTCACGCCCGAGTGTCCGATTTGGTGCGACCAAGGTCGATGTGTGCATGCACGTTGACGTCATGTAACCGCGCGGTGTTCTGTGCTTGCCCGAAGGCCATATGTTCCTGAAACGCCCGATGTCGTCCAACCGTTTATGCACAGTCCAAGGGCGATAATGGCTGACATGCCGAAAAATCAACTGTATGTGCTTCCAAGGGCGATGGCTGAGGGCATGCCATACCCTGATGTAGTCTCTACTAATTTGTGCTGCCACACAGGGCGAGCTGCGAAGCAATGATCGATTTCGTCCGTTCTTGGTGCAATCCAATAAATATGGAGAGCCATGTCTATATGACGTCGTCCCCGACGTATATGCTATCCAAAGCACTGTAGGATCGATACCCGACGTGGTCAGACTGGTGTTTTGCAAACGGTCCATGCAGGCGCCTACACCCGAAGTCGTACCGATCGAGAGTTTGTAAAAAGGCACAATACAGAATGTCACGCCTTAGAGTCGTCTACCATGTGTGTTATTCAAAGGCGAATGATTAGACATGTCAGGCCCGACGTCGTCTTGACAGCGTGTGCTGCCACATGGCCAATGATGGCATGCAACGCCTAAGTAAAAACGACCGATGATTGTGTCATGCCCAAGTCCATGCGGGCATAACACGCCCGATATTGTCTGATGTGTGTTCTGTCCAAGGGGAGATGATTGATAAAAATGACACGCCGACGCATCTTTACCGTTGTGAGTTGGGATGAAATGGGTGATGATGGCATTCGCACACCCTACCATGTACGATGTGTGGCATTTACAAGGGCGATGATGGCAAGTTCCACCAGGACGCACATCGCTCCTTACACTCATGTGTGCTTCTTAGAGGGAAATGATTGGAATGCCACGTGAGACGTACTCTTCATCGTGTGGCTGTCCAAAAAACGGCGATGAGATGGCATCATTATCGACCTCATTTGACGTTTGTGATTGGTACTAGGACAATGATGGCATCCTAAACGCACAACGTCGTCGACCGTTATGTTTTCCCAATATGCGATGATGACATGCCATGCCAAATGTGTTTGCATGTGCTGTGCTCCTAAAGGCCATGTCGGCATGCCAAAAAAGCACCTGACGTGGTCCAATCATGCGTGCTGTCAAAGGTTGATGATAATATTGCACGTCCAAGTAGTCCGATCGGTATGATTTCTAAAGGAGATGATTGCATGCCACGCCCGACGTCGTGAGGCTTGAGATGCGTGTGCTGCCCAGAAGGAAATGGCATGTGCCACACCTGACGTGGACGACCGTTGTGTGTAGCAGCAAGGGCCATTGCGGGCATGCCACACCCTACTGGTCCAATCGTTGGGTGCTATCGAAGGGTGCATCGATTCAGGCCACGACAAACGTGTCCGATCATGTGTATGATTCCAAGGGTGACTGAGTCATGCCACGCCCCCGACATCGTACCCGACCGGGGTGATTGCAACCAAGGGCGATGATGGCATGCCACGCCGACATTGTCCGATCCTGTATGTGTCCAAGGGAAATGATGGCATGCCACACCGGATGTGTCAGACCGGAGTCGTGATCCCCAAGGGGATTATGCAGGACGCGCGAAGTCTCCGACTTATTTGCAGTGCCAAGGGGGGGAGGACAGTAGGAATGCTCGCACGACGCATATGATCGTGTTTTTATTCAGGTCATGATTACATGCCAGCCTCACGCTCTGTTGATCGGTCTTCTTTCCAAGGGCGATGATGGTAGTCACACTCGACGTCGTCCGACCGGTTGATTCCAAGGAGTTTGATGTGAGATTCCGACGGCCGACGTCATAGATGATTGTTCTTACAAAGGGTAGACCTTATGACACCCCGACGTAGTTCGATCTATGTGATGCCGTCCAAGGGTGTGATGGCATTTGAACAGACTCTACGTGTCTGACCGGGGGCTGGGACAATGTGGCCGATTACAATATGCCCCCATGCCCAATGTGTTGACGTTGTTGTGATGATTTTCTAAGGGGAATAATGGCATGCCTCGCCCCAACATTGTTCTGCGGAAGTTGTGTGCGTCTCAAGGCGCACGATGGCAGGACGCCTACGTTGTCTGATTCTTTGTGTATACTGCAAAGGGTGATGATGGCATGCCAGCTAACCATGTTCAACCCTGTGATGGTGTACAAAGGCCGAAATGACCTTGCTAGGCTCGACCTCATATATCGTGTGTCATTCAAGGGGCTGATGATTTGTCATTCCACTTCTCCGGGACATCGGCTGACCGTGTATGCTGTCACGAGAGATGATGGTGTTGCCAAATCTGACGTCGTACGAAATGTGTATGTTTTTACGGGCGATGATGGCATGGAATGCATAAGGTTGTCCAAACCGTTTGTGATGTAGAAGAAGGGCGATGATGGCATGACACGCAACCATGCCGAACGTGTCTGTTGTCTAGAGTATGAAGGATTAATCTCACACGGCATCGTCTAATAGTGTGTGCTGAAGATGGGCCATAATGTAATGCCACGCCGACGTAGGGTTTTCTGTCTTGTTTGCAGTCTAAAGGCGGATGGATAGATGCCAACTCTAAGTCATCGCCGAGGTGTGTGCATCCAAGGCGATGATGGCTTTTCATGCGTGACATCGTCAGACTGGTTTTTTCCCAAGGGCCATGCGGGGAAGGGGGAATGCCATCCACGATGTAGGGGACTATGTATGCTGGTCAAGGGTTTTAATGAAGAATTCAAAGCTCGATGTTAGTCTGAAGAGTTGTGCTGCCAAGGGCAATGATGGCATGTTACGCCCAACGAGCCGGATAGTATAGTGCAGCCCAAGGGAGAATGGCATGGCCACGCGCGTGGGAGTCAGAGGACCGTGCGTGTGTAGTCGCAAAGGAGATGATGGATTGCCATTGCCGGATGTCGTCCGTCCTTGTTGTCGTCCAAAAAAATCCAATGATGGCATGCCAAGACTTGACGTCATTCCAAACGTAGGTGGCTGCCTACAGAGCAATGTGTGGCAGGCCATGTGAACAGTAGTATGAAGTGCGTGTGCCCTAAGGGCGATGGTGAACATGTCAAGCCCAATGTGATGACTGCTGGCAATGTGTCGCCAGTCTGTTGTGGGCGGATGGAAGGACACACCCGATATCGTGCGACCGTTTATGTGCCCACGGGCGATATGGCTGCCACACATGACATCACGATTGTCGCGATCGACTTAGGGTCATGATTACATGCCCCCACCGACATGACCGACCATGTGTTCTGTCGAAGGGAAGGGAATGATGGCAATAACGCATCAGTTATTTGAACGCGTGTGCTATCCAAAAGGGAATGATAGAATGCACGCCCGAACGTAGTTGAGCCGTTATTTACATGCCTGAAGGGACAGATGCGGCATCCCCACGCTTGACATAATTTTCGATCGAGGTTGTTGACAAGGGAGATGATACATTAATATGCCACGCTGCCGATGTAATCCGACCAGTATTCTGGTAAAGCAGCCAGTGGTGGCAATTAACACACGAGTAATTGCTGGTGTGTGTGCCAAGGGTGATAATGGCCCATTCTACAGCCCGATGTTTCTGAACGTGGTGTAGTACGAGGGCAGCGGTGCTGAAAACATTTGCCACACTCGACGTGTACCGAATTTAATGTATGATGTCCACCGGGACGTGATGGCACGATTGCCGAGTCATCCGACCTTGTGTATGCTCCAAGCGGAAGGGTTGATGCATGCTTTGCCATGCCCGATGTCGTCCTGATCCCGTGTTCATTCAAGCGCGATGATGCGCATGCCATACCCCGACGTCATATGATAGTTTTACTGTGTTCCAAGGGCATATGATTGCAGGTCCATGCATAACCGCCGTTTGACAGTTGGATGGCCCAGAAGCAAGATGGAATGCCGACTATCCACGTTTTTTTGTTGCTTACCGTCTTCTACTTGCCCAATGGCCACCATTCCGAGCATGCCTACAACCTATGTTGTCGAATATTGTGTGATTGCCATCCAACGCGATGATAACATGCCACACCCAACGTGTCCGATCATGATGCTTCTCCATGGTTATGATAACATTCACAAACGACATAGTGTGATTGTGTATTCTATCCAAGGGCCACTGATGCTTTAATGTTGACGTCATTCGACAGCTGTGTGCTTGCCCAAGGCTGAGGATTAGAATGTTACGCCCAATCATCGTCGACCACGGTGTGCCAAGGGAGGCTGAGTACCCTGCCACTCCGACGTTTCTTCACCATGAGTTGTCCAAGGGGAATATGGTGCCACGACCATGCCTAGATGTCGTTCTGATCTTCATGTGTATCTGTCGACAAGGCGATGAAAGCATAGACACGCCCGATTGTCATTTCCAACATCTTTCATTCCAATTCAAAACTCGATGTTCCCTGCCAGGCCGACCAAAATTTGACCGTGTGATGTTGTGCAAGGGGTAATTGATCTTTGATGCCATTGCCACAACCCGACGTTGTCCGACCGGTGCGTCACTGACCAACGGGCGATGATGGAATGTCACGCTTGATCGTTGTCGGACGTGGTCGTGGCGATGGGGGATACCTAACGGCCCGACGTCATAGGATCGTTGTTCCCGCAAAAAGCCGATGCTCTAGTTGTTCTACTTCACGGTGCTGATCAAGGGTTTGATGATCTATGCCCATGTGACTGTTCCTAGAATGATCTTTGCAACTGGTGATGAGTGTAATGCCTACGCTGGGGACGTGTCGACCGTGAGGTGTTGTTCAAGGGAGATGATGGCAGCCCACGCCACCGAGTAGTCAAGATCATGTCGCCGCGTCAAGGGGGATGATGACAGCAAGGGTTGACGTCGTCGACCTATGTGATTCTGCAGGAGGGCGAGAATAGTTTGCCATAGCGATTGTCCCGGCAATCCTTGGTGCTAGTCCCAAAAGAGCGGATTAATGACATGGCTAGCTCTTTCTAGAGATTGCGTCCGACCTATATGATGCGGATCAGGGCCAATGATGGCATGCCATCGACGACGGAGTCGACCAGATGTTGTCAAGCCGGCGCATGATGGCATCTACTCTGGACATATCCAACATTGTGTGTTTTGGTGTCCCAAATGCCGACAGATGGTACAGCAGCACCGACGTCGACCTATCGCGGTGTGAGCCAATGAGCATGATGTGATTGCGAAGCCAGACATAATCCAACCGTTTGTGTGATTGCCCAAAGGTCATTCGGGGCATGCCACACCAGATGTTTTGTCTGAATCGTGTTTCTATACATGGCGATGATAACATGCCCCCCTTACAGTTTCTACTCGTGTTTTGTCTTATGATTTCAAGGGCTGGCATGATGGCAGCAAGACTCTTGAGTGGCTTCCGATCGTGTTGGCATTTTAAAGGGCTGTGATGGCTTTATTGCCAAACACCCGACGTGGACAAATGTTTGTGGGCTACCCAAGAGCCAATGGCCTGCCCACCCCTGTAGTTCCTTGGTCGAGTGTGCATTTCCTAAGGGGGCGCTGATGATGCCACGCCGAAAACTCATAAGACCGTGGGCTATGCTGATAAAGGGTAATGTGAAATCTAACAGCTCTCAATGTGTTGACGTGGTGTTGAGCCCGAAGGTGGATGATGGATGCTACCCGACCGTAATCCCAAGAGGCCATGCGCGGCATCCGCCACGCCCTACTGGTATGATGGTTTTGCTGCTGTGTGCTTGTGCTAAGGTTGATGACCAAGAGCCATGTCCCAACGTCATCCTGATTCGTGTATTGCTTTCCCAGTTGGCGATGATGCTACCAATGGTCCACTACGTGATTATGACTGCTGTGTTCTGTGCAAGGGCGATTAAATGGCACTCGTCCACGCCCGCCCGCTGTCGGTGACTATTGGAGTACAACAAAAGGGTTATGCCCAGGGGCATTGCCAACGCCTACTTTGTCTGGACGTGTAGTGCTTGTCCTATGGTGATGAAATCACTGACCAAGCCAAACATTATACTGATCTTGATGCTTTCAAGAGTGAGAGGTCATGCCACACTATCACGTCGTCCAATAGCTCGCTTATGATACCACAAGGGCATGAGGAATCATACAGCCCAATGTCGGCAAACGCGATTGCTCCCAAGGGCATGATGGCAATGATAGGTCTGACGTAATTCAAGGCAATGTGGGCATTGGTCCACACCGTACGTGGTTTAATCGTTGTCCTCAGGTTGTCCAAAGGTGCTACTAGATGCTCATGCCCAACGTCGTCCTATTCTATACTTTCATTGGATGACGATAGTCATGCCATGCCCGACATTCGTCTAACCAGTGGTGTCGCACAAGCGCAAATAATGCATGCACGCCCCGACAATTCGCCCGTGATATGCCTGTTCAAGCGGTCAATGATGGCATTTAACGCCCGAAATGATCTTACCGAGTGCTGCCAAAAGGATGGTGATCGTCATGCCCACGCCAGACGTCATCCGATAATATGTTGTCCAAGGGTGATGATGGCAGCAACGCACCAGACGTGTGTTCGACGTTGTGTATGCCGGTCCAAGGCAATCATGGCATTGCCAATTTCCCGACGTCGTATTTACGTGGTGTGATATATCCAAGTGAGTGAGCATGTGATGGGATTTAATGCAGACATCGTCCGGATACAGTGTAGACTACCCAAGCGTGGCATGTTTACCCTTTGACCCGAATCGTTTATGCTTTCAAAGAGTGATTGAGGGCATTTTGATGCCAGTCATAGTTCTAAAGGGTTGCCTTGATGCTCAACAACGGGACGATATGGCATGTCCAAGCCGACAGTAGCCGATTCTTATGTGCCTGTCCAAGGGCGAGGATGGGCAGCTCACGCTTGGATGTAATGCTACAGTGTGGCTTCCCAACGGGCTCCAAGGGTCAGGCAACACCAATATTTCGTCCAACCGTATGCGAGTCCTAAGGGCGATAATTGCATTGACACGCCCGATGCAGTCACATGTGTATGTATCCAAGGGCCGAGATTGGATGGCACATTACCCCGAATTGTAAGTCTTTAAATTGGCTGCACAATGGCGATGCGAGGAATGCCATGCTCGATTTTGTCTGTCCTTGGGTCAATCCAAAGGCGGGGGGGATGATTGCATGTCACGTCGGCATTCTTCCGCGTTTATATGGATCCAAGGGATGATGGGATTCCGAGTGCACGACGTCTGTCTAATCGTGTATGTATTGCTGTCCAAGGGTGAATGATGACATGCCACGTCGAACGCTTTCTAACCAGGTGGGAACGCTTTCCAATTGCGATTATGGCATTCGTATGCTCGACATTTCGGATAGGTCGTGTTGTTTCATTCCAAGGTGGGTGATGGCTGCACGCCCCGTCATGTAGTTTGACCACCAGTTGCTGGCCAGGGAGAGATATGGGTGCCACATCTGACGCGTTTATTGATGGGTGTGAGCACCGGGTGATGAGGCATGCAACGCTCAACGTCATCACGTATGTGCAGTCCAAGAGGGATGATGGATGCCACGCTCGAAGTCGTGCCTTGTTATCGGCAGTGTTGTACCAAGGGCCAAGATGGCATGCAGCGCTGCCGTCTCATTCCGTCAGTGTATTCTCTGTCACGGGCGATGATGGGCATTACATGGCCCAAACGTCATCCACCACGTGTGTTTTCCTAGGTATAAAAAATTGGCAGGTCAATACCCGAGTTTAGTTTGACAGTGTTGTTGTGACAATGGAGAGGATATGTTTATACAATGCCAACGTCGTTTGATCGAGAGATTTCCAAAGGAGATAGTGGCATGCCACGCGAGTCGTGCGACCATGTTTGTGCCCCCTGAATGATAATGGGACTTCCCACACGACGTTGCCGAACGTCGAGCGTATATTGTGGGTTAGCACAAACACCATGTGGAACACCCCCTAAGTGGTCCATGTTGTGTGCTGTCACACGCGTGCTTATCTCCATTGCTAACGACAACCCGTCGTCTTCGATCTGATTATGTTTTCCAAGAGATGATGCGGTCAGCCAGCCAAACGTTCTACCCATCGTTGCTACATAAGGGCGCTGATGGACATGTACGCCTGACATCAGTCCCCGGACTTGGTGTAGGCCTGTCAAGGGGAAAAATGGCAGCACACCCGCGCTCTATACTCGTGTCTGCTCCCCATGGATGCTAATGGAATGCCCCCGCTCCCCGAAGTCCTCGACCGTTGGTGCTGCCCCAGGGCTAAAGCGCAATGCCTTCAGAACGACATCGTCGAATCGTGTGTTTTTTCAAGGGCAATGATCTCATGACATTAGCGACGTCATTGTCACCCCCTTGTGTGCTTCAAAGGCAGATAATGGCATTGCCTTACGCCGAACCCGCTCATCAAGCGTGCGCTGACAATGGGCGACTTAAACAGCCACGACCAGATTGTAGGTTTCGAACCGTTGTGTGCGTTCAACAGGCAATTGCATTGGCTGGCCCGCCTCGATCGATTTGTCCACAGCCGCTGTCGCTTCCCTAAGGGCATGTGTCATGTCACTAGCGACCTCGTTCGACCCTGTTGCATGCTCCTTTGTCCAATGCGATTATGTATCCATGCTCGACATCATCCAGCTCGGCGTATCATCAAGGTCGATGATGACATTTGCCCAAGCCCCGAATAGTCGACCATGTATGCTGTCAAAGGGAGATGATGGGTTGCAACACTCGAGTTGTACGACGTGCATGCTTGTCCGACGGGCGCTGATTTCATGGCACACCCGACGTCGTCACGTTTCGACGTTCGCGTAGCCCGTTCGTCGACCAGGGACAGATGATGGAATGACACGCCTGCCAACACATTCTCCCCCCCGACCATGTGTGCTGGCCATCGGGCTTATTGAGTCTACTGAACAGCCGAGTAGTCCCAAGGGAGATGATGGTTCTGTTGCCAATCCGACATCGTCAGACCCGTGCTCCGTGGGTGCTGATCAATGGGTTTGATGATGGACTGCACACGCCTCACCGTCATCCGTACCGTCTGTGCGGCAGTCCGAGAGGGATGATCGTCATGCACGCTAGAAGTTGCTGCCTCAGTGTTGCCAACGGCCATTGTGGCATGATGCGCCCGACGTATCGTGGTTCTTGTGTTTCGGCTCAAGGGCTGAGGCATGGCCAAGCAACATGCACGACCGTCGTCTCCCCCCAGTGTGTTGTCCAAGGGATAAGAGGCCAATGTCAAGGCCTCGATGTTGTGACCGTTTTGTTTTGCTGGCAATGGAGAGGATTGATATCACATCGGCCCAAACGTATCGACCTCGATAAGTTCCAAATGGAGATAATGCATGCTACGCCCGACATTCATGTGACACTTGTTGAATGCATCACTAACTAGAACGCATAAATTGGATTCCCACCTCCGATCGCTGCTCTTTTGTTCCCGAACGTGTCGTGCCAGCACAAACACCGCAAGCGGGCATTCCACACACATAGTTGCGTTTCCACATCGTCCCCTTGTGCTGTCAAGGGTAATTTATTACCATGCAAGGACAAACGTCCATTCAACTTGGTAGATTCTCCAAGAGCTGATGAGTTTTCATGACACAGGCCCAGCGAACACCCGTCCCAATACCGTGGTTCGACA
>JAKWJA010001960.1:0-14218 GCA_027704765.1 Solanum habrochaites | reverse complement strand
TCAAACGAGCCCCCGAAGGAGCATACCCCTCATTTCACAAATTTTCGGTCACCATTTTTTTGGTGTGATCCATATTTCGACGTCAAAAACTACAATTTTTTCATGGCATTTCCGTCATGACCTTGTCTATGCATACGGTTGCCACACGGATTTCCGATCCATTTTGAAGGTCAAACGAGCCCGAAGCGAGCATATCTCTCATTTCGACGATTTCGTGTGCTATAGCACACCATTTTTTGGGTGATTCCGGATTTCTCCGACGTCATAAAATGCTAAAGTTTTATTACATTGGACGTCCGTGCAAGACCTTGTCTATGTCGGATACGGGGGGGGGTTGGACAATCACGGCTTGTCGCGACCCATTTGAAGTCAACCGAGCCCCGAAGCGGCAAACACCCCTCATTTTCGACAATTTTCCGTGTACACCATTTTTTTTGGTGATCCAGATTCCTAACGTCAAACGTCCAAATTTTTCCGTGGAAGTCCCTCAGATCTTGTTCTATCATCGCGTTGGCCATCACGGCTTTTTCCGACTTATTTGGAAGTCCAACGACCCCCGAAGCGAGCCATACCCCTCATTTCGACACGCAGTTCGAAAACGATTTTCTGTGTCTATAGCAACAACCATTTTTGGGTGATCCGGATTCCGACCTCAAAATGCCTAATTTTCCGTGGACGCCTCAACGACCTTGTCTATGCATACCGGTTGGCCATCACACAGGCTTGTCCGACCTATTTGGAAGGCAGACGCATCCCTGAAGCGAGCATACCCGCAATTTCTACATTTAATATGCACACCATTTTTTGGGGTGATCCGTGTTCCGACGTCAAAAATGCCAAATTTTTTCGTGGACGTCCGTCAAGACCTTGGTCGATGCATCCCGGTTGGGCCATCAGGGCTTGTTCGACCATTTTGGAATTTCAAACGATCCCCGAAGCGACATACCACCATTTCTATGATTTTCGTGTGCTATAGCAAACCATTTTTTTTGGGTGAAGTCCGGATTCCGACGTCAAAATGCCAAATTTTTTCGTGGACGTCTGTCAAGACTTGTCGTGCATACGTTGGCCATCACGGCTTTGCCGAACCCATTTTGAAAGGTAACGATCCCGAAGCGAGTATACCCCTCATTCGACGATTTTCGTGTGCTTAGCACACCATTTTTTGGGTGATCCGATTTCAACGTCAAAAATGCCCAAATTTTTTTTTCGTGGACGCCATTCGACCTTTTCTTATGCATGACGGTTTGCCATCAACGGCTTGTTACACCCATTTGGAAGGTTAAACAAGCCCGAGCGAGCATACTCCTCATTTTGCATTTTTCGTGTGCTATAGCACACCATTTTTTGGGTGATCAGATTCTGACCGTAAAAATGCCAAATTTTTTGTGGACATCCGTCAAGACTTGTCTATGCATATGGTTTGGCCAGCACGGCTTGTACGACCATTTGGAAGGTCCCACAGCCCCGAAGCGAGCATACCTTATTTCCCGATGATTTTTTTTGTGCTATATACCCCTTTTTTTGGGTGATCCGGATTCCGACATCAAAATGCCAACACTTTTTTCGTGGACGTCCGTCCAGGACCTTGTCTATGCAATACAGTTGGCCATAGGGCTTGGTCCGACCCATTGGGAAGGTCAAACGAGCCCCGAAGCGAGCATACCCCTCATTTCAATGATTTTTCGTGTGCCTAAAGCAACAACATTTTTTTTGGTGATCCCGGATTCCACAAAAATCATTTTGGCATTTGTTTACGTCGGAATCCGATCATCCAAAAATGGTGTGCTAAGCACACAAAAATCGTCGAATGAGGGGTTATGCTCGCTTCGGGCTCGTTTACCTTCCAATCGGTCGTACAAGCCGTGAATGGCCAACTGTATGCCCATAGAAAATGTCGTGACGGACGTCATGAAAAAATTGGCATTTTTGACATCGTAATCTGGATCACCCAAAAAATTGTGTGCTATCGGCCCACAAAATCGTCGATATGAGGGTATGCCGCTTCGGGGCTCGTTTGACCTCCAAATGGGTCGACAGGCCTTGATGGCAACCCGTCTGCATAGAAGGTCTTGAGAGACGTCCCTGAAAAATTTGGCATTTTTGACCGTTCGGAATCCAGATCACCAAAAATGGTGTGCATCGCACACGAAAATTGTTCAAAAATGAGGGGTATGCTCGCTTCGAGTCTCATTTGACCTTCCAAATGGGTCGCAACAAGCTGTGATGGCCACCGTAGGCAATAGAAAAGGTCTTTACGTATGTCCAGGAACAAATTGGCATGTTTTGACGTCGAATCCGGATCAACCCCAAAAATGTGTTCTATAGCACACAAAATCATCGAAATGGAGGGGTCAAAACAAATGCTCACTTCGGGCTCGTTTGACCTTCCAATGGGTCGTACAAGCCGTTATTCCAACCGTATGCATAGACCAGGTTCCTTGACGGACGTCCACGAAAAAATTTGGAATTTTGACGTCTGAATCCGGATCACCCAAAAAATGGTGTGCTATAGCACACGAAAATCGTCGAAATAAGGGTGAATTCGCTACGGGGCACTCGTTTGACCTTCCAATGGGCCGGACAAAGCCGTGCATGTCCAAACATAGTCACATATATAAGGCTGATAAACGTCCACGAAATTTGGCTTTTTTGACGTCCGGACCGGATCTCCAAAAAATGGTGTGCTATAGCACACGATAATCGTCGAATGAGGGGTATCTCGCTTCGGGGCTCGTTTGACCTCCAATGGGTCGGACCAAGTCGTCTGGCCGAACCGTAAGCATATACAGGTCCTTGATGGACGTCCCAAAAAATTTTGTGCATTTTTGACGTCGGAACCGGAATCACCCAGAAAATGGTGATCTATAGCACCGAAAATCGTCGAAATGAGGGGTATGCTCGCTTCGGGGCTCTTTTGACCTTAAATTGGTCGGACAAGCGTGATGGACAACATATGCATAGACAAGTTCTTGACGGACGTCCTGAAAATATTTGGGGCAATTTTTGCGTCGGAATCCGGATCACTCAAAAATGGTGTGTCTATAGCACATGAAAATCGTCGAAATGAGGGGTATGCCCGCTTCGGGGCTCGTTTTACCTTCCAAAGGTCTGACAGCCTTCATGGCCAACCGTAATGCATAAACAAGGTCTTGTTGGACTCATGAAACATTTGACTTTTTTACGTCCAGAATCAGGTCCCCACCCAATGATGGTGTGCTATGCACACGACAATCGTCGAAATGAGGGGTATGCTCGTCTTCAATGGCTCGTTGACCTTCCAAATGGGTCAGACAAGCGTGATGGCACAACCTTAATGCACAGACAAGGTCTTGACGGACATCTACAAAACTGTTTGGCATTTTGACGTCGCAATCACGGTCACCTATAAAATGGTGTGCTATAGCACACAAAAATCTCGAATTAGGGGTATGCTCGCTTCCGGGGCTCGTTGACTCTTCTCCATGGGCGGAGCAAGCCGTGATGGCCAACCGTATGCATAGATAAGGTCTTGACGAACGTCCACAAAAAATTTTGGCTTTTTTGACGTCGGAATCCGGATCACCCAATAAATGGTGTGCTATAGCACACGAAAATTGTCAAAATGAGGGGTATGCTCGCTTCATGGCTCGTTTGACCTTCCAAAATGGGTCAGACAAGACGTCATGGACAACCGTATGCACAGACAAGGTCTTACGGACGTCTACAAAAACATTTGGCATTTTTGACGTCGGAATCCAGATCACCTATAAAATGGTGTGCTATAGCACACGACATCTTCGAATGATGGTATCTCGCTTTCGGGGCCAGTTGGACCTTCCAATGGGACGACAGGCGTGATGCCAACGTAATGCATAGAAGGTCTTGACGGCTTCCACGAAACAATTTGCTTTTTGGACGTCGGAATCTGAATTCCACCCCAAAAATGGTGTGCAAGCCACGAAAATCGTCGAAATGAGGGGTATGCCGCTAACCGGGGCTCGTTTGCCTTCCAAATGGGTCGGACAGCCCGTCATGGCCAAACGTATGCTAAACAAAGGCATTGATGGTACGTCCACAAAAATTTGCATTTATTGACGTCAGAATACAAATCACCCAAAAATGGTGTGCTATAGCACATGAAATCGTCGTAAATAGGGGTATGCTCGCTTCCAGGGCTCGTTGACCTTCCAACTGGGTCGGACAAGCTGTGATGGTCCAACCGTATGCATATACAATGTCTTGACAGCTCTACGAACATCAATTTTCTATCTTGTGAAGTCTGGACTGACTTCACGAACTTCTTCTTTCAGGAGATTTACCTCTCTCGAAGATCACTGATAGAAGGTTTCCTTCTTGTCCTGTATATCTTTGCATGATTTGTTTCATGCTGAAAGGATTTACATTCCTAGGTACCTTCTTTATCCTTTTGTTTAAGGACTAGTTTCTGGATTCAAGGAAGATAGTTTCTCCGAGGTTCTTTGCTGAAGGAGGTTTTGAACTAGAAATCCGAATCTTGGCAAAAGCTTCCAAGCTGCGTTTACTTTGAAAACTTCTTATCTTTTCTTAGCTGTTCTTTAGCTTAAGGTCTGTACATAGCTCCATGGCTACAAATGAATTAAACTTTTTATCTCCATAAGTCATCTCTGAGTATGGTATTTTCCTTCACATCGATCTCTATTTTGGATCGAACCTTTTGCTTGCAAATGAGGGGGTAAACCACTAAGGAATCCTTTCTTTCCAATAATCATAATGGAGTCATCTCTTAGTCATGACTGTGGTTTGACATATCTTTATACCACTGAGTCGTATACTTCTTGCAATAAAGATTGTTTGGATTTTCTAAACTCCTATCTTGGGAACAGTCGTGGCTCCCCTCCAACAATTTTTGCAATATGATCTGTGCTGAATTTAACTAAAGAAGAAGAACTTACAATAAAAGAATGCGTTTTATTCCATTGCACACAATTGTTTTACATAATAGAAGCACTTCGAGAAATATTTATGATGGTAAATTTTTCCGATGCTTAAGCTGAGAAGATTTATTTTTTGCCTTTTTAGGCAAAGCTTGAGAAACAAAGAGATAAGAATCTAAAAGCGTCTTCTGATTGGCCTTTATTTCGTCATGCTTTCAGAAAAGCAAAGTTGGTTGTTTGTCATCTCTTCTGTTTGAAAAGTTAAAGATTCCTGCTTAAAGTTATTTGTCATCTTCTCTTTTTTAAATAGTGAAGATGCTTGACTTTATCTACCCTGATGTAGACTTTGTCTGCCATGATGTGGGCCTCTGATATCGACTTCCTTTCGTCATGACTGAGTCAGCAAAAGATTCCGTCTTCTTTGAAGCTCCCTCTGCTTCTTCCTGGTAATTCTGATTCTATGAACCTCTACCTGGAAGGCTAATTATTCCGGCTTTTAATAGCCTCAATTAGGACTCTTCAGTCGAAAGGATTTAGATAAGATCTGGCTAATGCCTTTGGATTAAGCATGTCGCCGTTGTCATCACTTTGTGATGAGGCCTCATCAAGGAGCTGGTTAATAGCAGCTTCATCTGGGTTATCGTCAAGTTCTGAGAGAGCTTTTTCAAGTCTCTTCTTCAAGTCACTCTTTGAAGGTGACGCCTGAGAAATTTCCTTTCCTTTTGAAGGAGAAGGATTGCCTTTTCTGGTGGGAGACCACCCTTTAATCCGGATTTCTTTAGACAAGAATTTGATCCTGTCAAAATCTGCAATAACAAACGTCCATGATAAAATATAAAATAGACGTCTTTTAATAAAGAACTTACAGAGCTTGATGTGCTCTGGGAGGGTTGATATGCCTTCTTCAGCCTGGAATTGAGGATAATTTTCCGCAAAGTGGCGAGGCATCACTTGTTTATTTCCACCAAAAAGGCTCCACCATTCATAGAACCATCTTGGTATGATTGAGGCTGAAACCTCAGGACAATATTTAATAAACCATGTATGGGTGGATGGCCTGACATGAAATGAAGTTATTCCAAGCGTTTTATACAAACCAGTTATAAGTCTGCGATTAAAACGTTTGGATAAATTGGACGGGGGTCTGTAGGTGTCTACAGGCCCAGTCGTATGGAGATAGGATCTTTTTGATCGTTTAACGAGAATATGCGATGCTTTCGGGTCGGATTTATCTGCCATTTCATGTTCTTCTCAAGGGATCCGGTAGCAACAAGAATGAACTCGAAATACCTTCTGTTACAAGGACTTTTTCTTGTCGACTTAAGTCCTATTTGTATAAATAGGCTTTAGAGATGTTTGACCTCGTAAGCCTTCGTATTCTTTGTCGAGAGCAGGATTGGTAATAACATTTAGTAGAAACCCATTTCAAATTTCTCTTTCTTCTAGGAGATGACTTTTGAGTTTACTCGGGGTAACCGCTGCTGCAAACATTGGGGCTGCTTCATTGTATAGCAAGTCGTTGTCGTGCTTTTTGAAGAATCAGAGTTCGTCCTCTGGTGATGAAGAGGGCTGTCTTGTTGCTCCTTTGCAAAGGGTTTCTTTAATACCCTCATACCTTATGGCTCTCTAGTAAGTCCCACTGGGTTGATGGGGGCCAACTTTGCCAATGCTGAATACCTGTTTATTCTACTAGGTTCTTGTCTGGGGGCCGATTTTCACGCCTTCTTGTGAAGGGGCCTGAATCTGGGTTTCCGCAGGATTTGGGCCTGCTGGTTCCTGCCATTTGGTTGGCCTAACCTGTGGCCTAATTTTTTACCCAGCAAAAATTGGCCCTGGTTTAGATAATCACAAAGAATTAATTTCTCCTTTAATGAATCGATTTGAAAATCGAAGCTGGATAATAAAGCTTGCCATCAGCAAAATTTGTTTGGAAACGTATTTTTGAATCTTGTTGAAGGCTTTCTTTGGCTGATTTACACATCTACTCTAAGCAAAATCTTTCGTAACGAAAGCATCCTGAAAATAGTTATAACAAATGCAATAGCAAGGCTTTCTTTCTTGACCGTGCTATAATTCTCTGAGCAGAATTCCAGGTCCTGAATAATACGGACTAATTGTTTCTGGGGAGTGGGGTCTTTTCTTTGTTTAAGAATGCCACCATATCCTTTCCGAGCATCAGTCTCACAATCATAAAAAGTCTGGTTTAAGATACCTAAGAAGGAAGATCTTTAACCATGTTCCTTAAGTGGTAAGAACACTGCCGTAGTATGATTCGTTACTCCAATGGTGAAGGAGTCTTTCGTTAACCTTCAAGAGGGGGCTTGCAAATATGTCAACTTTAGTAATAAATCGCTACATAGTTAAGACTCCCCAAGGAATCTTTGTGTTGAGTTTTTATCCAATATGAAAATCCCGGGAATCTTCTGAAAACTCGAATAGACCGCAAATTGGTTTATGGTGCCTTGATAAAGATCAGGCCCTAAACTCTGGGGAAAAAATTTTGTTTGAAACCATTTTTTAAATTTCTTATCACTAATGACCAAGACCATTTGTGCTTGACTAGTTTTAAAGAAAACTTTCAAATGTTTGAAAATGCGAATCATGTCCACGAGAGATAAGACATCGTCAATATAAAATTATTGACATCTGGCTAATATGATAAATGGAGTTCATGATATTTTGAAAATTTTCTGATGGGGCATTTTTTAGTCCAAAGGCAGACATTCCTTAGATTGTCAAATGGGACTGGAAATCTGTTTTAATATTTATCCCTTTTCGGCAACTTGAATTTGCCAAAACCTATTTTCAAATCAAATTTTGCTGATATTTGCTTTACAAGTTCGCTTTAAAAGACCCTGTTTATTAGGAATCGGGTAACTATCCTTTTTAAAACAGAGTTTAAAAAAATAAAGGTTTATAATTACTCACCAGCAGGCGATCCTCGTTCCTGTTCAGAACTGCATTGTTAACTAAAATGCGAACACTCCAAGGTGTACTTAAAATGGGCGAATAATCTTATTTTTTAAAAAGAGTATAATCTCTTTCTTACAACTTCCATCATTCACTGGTTCATCTAATAGGTCTCCTTTTGTAGAGATAAGCCTTTTCATTAATCCAGCAATGTATGGAAGTCATAATATGAGATTTCTCTCCCCCAAAGTGTTTTGGAATTCTGTCAAATTTCCTTTTTCAAATTTTCCCGAATGATTGTTGACTTTAGCAGCCATCTCCGGGGTTTCTAAAATTTGCTCAATTTTCTTTAGTTTTATATCATCTTCAAGAAACTGATTTGGTTTTTTGAAGCAGTTTGTTGATGACAGAAAATTTACTTTCCTTCAAGAGAAGTGTCTTGATAATGGGAAGGGAAATCTGTTTTCCCTCAAATTTTTGTTTTGATTGAATCAAAAATCTCTAATTAAGGTTGATTTGAGTAATAAAAGGAAATACCAAATAAGTTTCCCTCATTAATGTTTTTGTTATGACAAAATCATAGCAAGGCATATACCGTCATTGCAGATATGAGATTAATCGTCTTATAATTTTACAACGCCACAGTCAGCGCTGTATAGCTTGGTAGTTCTCTTCTGGAGGTACTTTCCGTCTGAATAATACCTCAACTATTCAAGTTTCGTCGCACCCACTTCACAAAGCAATTTGTTAAGTACAAAATTAGGGCTAATACAGCTTATCCAATGTGAGAACTCTGAGGTCTCCACTTTGTGATCAATGCTAATACCTGCATCAATTCATAACCTCTAGGAGATGAGGGGCTGATTGATCTGAATATTATTCCTCCTTCGTAAGGGTAGCAGTCTCTTTTCCTTTTAAGGACACCTTATTTGCTTAAGAAATTGTTTCGCCAGAGCATCAATTTCGATCGTGTGAATCTTGACTTAACTTCACGAACTTCTTCTTTCAGGAGATTAACCTCTCTCGAAGAGCACGGATAGAAGGTTCTTCCTTCCTTGTCTGTATTCTTTGCATAATTTGTTCATGCTGAAAGGAGTTAGCATTCCTTGTAACTGCTTTATAAATCCTTTTGTTTAAAGGACTATTTTCTCTGGAGTTTCAGGAGATAGTTTCTCCTGAGCTTCATCATCTTTGATGTGTTCTATTGTTGAAAAAAGGATTTCAGCTGAGTCTTCAGAGAGTACTCTTATGGAATGATGGCCACAATAGCAAACTGCTCCTTCGCAGTTACAGCTATCTGAATCATTTTGAGCTACGTTGAGGAATTCTTCATCCTCAGTTTCGTTTCTCTCTGATGATGATTCTGATTCTGATTCAGACTCTGATTCAGATTCTTCTTCATTCAGGATAGCAAGAAACTTTTCTTTAGTTTCTTCGTCTACTTGAAGAAGGCTGATTTTCTTTCCCTTTTTCTTGTTTCTTGGACAATCAGGAGCCCTGTGTCCTGCCTTGCCACAAGTCCAACATTCATCAGAAGATTTGCGAGAAGTCCTTTTGCTCCTCTTATTTTTAGAAGTCTTATTCCTTTTGGAAGACTTCCTTTTTGGAGGCGATTTCTCTGATCGCTCGATCTTTTGAGGCTTCTTTGCTGAAGGAGGTTTGAGACTAGGAAATCCAAAGTCTTGGCAAAAGCTTCCAAGCTCGTTACTTGAAAACTTCTGATCTTTCTTAAGCTGTTCTTTTAGCTTAAGGTCTGTACATAGCTCCATGGCTACAAAATGAATTAAACTTGTTAAATCTCCATAAGTCATATCTGAGTATGGGATTTTTCCTTCACATCGATCTCTTATTTTGGATCGAACCTTTTCTGCAAAATGAGGGGGTAAACCACTAAGGAATCTTTCTTTCCAATAATCATTATTGCAGTCATCTCTTAGCATGACTTTGGTTATGAACATATCTTTATACCATCTGAAGTCTGTTAACTTCTTGCAATAAAGATTGTTTAGGATTTCTAAACTCCTATCTTGGAACAGTCGTGGCTCTCCCACAAAATGTTTTGCAATACTGTATAAAAGAGTAGCAGTAGCATCCTCTACTGCTTCCGTTGTAGTGGTGGTTTGACCATCTTCTTGCTTGACAACATTCTTGTTGGCAATGGCTTCAAGAATGTCATTCCTATTAGCTTCTGTAAGATAATTGTCCCACCAATTTCTTAGAGTGCCTGTGAAACCTGCAACTATTTTATTAGCTGCTTGCCTATCAGTGCTTCCTTTCCACTAAAGGTGTAACTTCTTCCCATTTCCTTCCCGGGGCTTGTTAGAGATTTTGGCCGTGCTGGCCATAGCCATCGATATTCCTTCTTTTATACCAGTGACCATCTGTAAAACAAACCCTGTGATGCATATGATTCTCTTCAAAAACTGGACGTCTTAAAAGAAGGTCTGGGATAGAAGTTTTTGGATGAGGAAGCCTATCGTGAATGGCTCCAATTTTATCTTCTTAAGAGAATTTGGAAAGGTCAAAAAACGAGCCCGAAGCTAGCATACCCTCATTTCTGGATCGACGATTTTTCGTGTGCTATAGCACACCATTTTTTTGGGTGATCCGGATCCGACGTCACAACAAATCCAGTTTTTTTCGTGGACGTCCGTCCAAGACCTTGTCTATATCGGTTCATCCCATCACGGCCTTCTAACCGCATTTGGAATGTCAAACACCCCCAAATCTTCATACGCCTCATTTTTCGACGATTGTTCCTTGTGCTATAGCACACCATTTTTTGGGTGAACCGGATTCTGACGTCAAAAATGCCAAATGTTTTCATGGACGTCCGACAAGACCTTGTATATGCATACGGTTGGCCATCACGGCTTGTTCGACCCATTTGGAAGGTTAAACGAGCCCCGAAGTGAGCATATCCCTAATTTCGACAATTTTCGTGTGCTATAGAACACCAATTTTTGGGTGATCTGGATTTCGACGTCAAAAATACCAAATTTTTTCGTGGACGTCCGTCAAGAACTTGTGTATGCATATGGTTGGCCATCACGGCTTGTACGACCCGTTTGGAAGGTCAAACGAGTCCCGAAGCGAGCATACCCCTCATTTTGACGATTTTCGTGTGCTATAGCACACCATTTTTAGGGTGATCCAGATTCCAACGTCAAAAAAGCAAAATTTTTTCGTGGACGTCCATCGAGACCTTGTCTATGCATACGGTTGTCCATCACGGCTTGTCCGACCCGTTTGGAAGGTCAAACCAACCCTCGAAGCGAGCATACCCCTCATTTCAACGATTTTCGTGTGCTATACCACACCATTTTTTGTGTGATCCGGATTACGACGTCAAAAATGCAACATGTTTTCGTGGACGTCCGTCAAGACCTTGTCTATGCATCCAGTTGGACATCAAGGCTTGTCGACCCCCTTTGGAAGGTCAACGAGCCCCGAGCTAGCATACCCCTCCGTTCGATGATTTTCGTGTGCTATATCATGCCATTTTTTGGGTGAATCCGATTCTGACGTCAAAAATGGTCCAATTTTTCGTGGAGGTCCGTCATGTGACCTTGATATGCATACGGTTGGCCATCACAGGCTTGTCCGACCCATTTTGGAAGGTCAAACGAGCCCCGAAGCGGCATACCCCTCAGTTCGACTATTTTTCGTGTGCTATAACTCACCATTTTTATGGTGATCCAGATTCCACGTCAAAAATGCCAATTTTTTTTCGTGACATCCTTCAAGACCTTGTCTAATTTCATACGTTGGCCTCCAGCTTGTCCGACCCATTTTGAAGGTACAAACGAGGCCCCGAAGCGAGCATACCCCTCATTTCGATGATTTTTCCGTGTGCTATAGCAGCCTTTTTTGGGTGATCCGGATTTTTTGATGTAAAATGGCCAAATTTTATCATGGACGTTCCGTCAAGACCTTGTCTATGCATACGTTTGGCCATCATCGCCGGCTTTTCCGACCCATTTGAATGTCAAATGAGCCCCGAAGCGAGCTACCCCTCATTTCGATGATTTTCGTGTGCTTATAAAGCCACCCATTTTTGGTGAGCCGGATTCCGACGTCAAAAATGCCAATGTTTTCAGGACGTCCGTCAGACGCTTGTCTATGTAATATTTGGCCATTCACGGCTTGTCCGAACCCATTTTGGAGAGGTCAAACTAGCCCCGAACGACATATACCCTCAGTTCGATGATTTTCGTGTGCTATAGCAGGCCTTTTTTGGGTGATCCGGATTCCAACTCAAAAAGCCAATTTTTTTTCGTGACTCCGTCAGACCTTTGGTCTATCATACGGTTGGGGCCATCACGGCGTTTCTGACCCTTTGGAATGTCAAACGAACCCCGAACGATCATACTCCTCATTTTCGTTTCGACGATTTTCGTGTGCTATAGCAAACCATTTTTTGGGTTGATCCGATTCTGACGTCACAATCCAATTTTTTCGTGGACATATCCTTCAAGACCTTGTATATGCATACGGTTGGCCATCACGGCTTTTCTGTCCCATTTGGAATTTCAACGAACCCCGAGCGATCATGACGCCTCATACGATTTTTCTTGTGCATACACCCATTTTCGGGTGAACCGGATTCCTACTCAAAAATGCCAATGGTTTTCATGGACGTCCTTCAAGACCTTGTCTATGTATAAGGTTGGCCTCACGGCTTGTCCGCCCCATTTGGAATTGTCAATAAGCGACCCCCGAAGCGAATACCCCGCATTCGAGGATTTCGTGTTTCTATAGCATGCTTTTTTGGGTGATCCGGATTCCGACGTCAAAATGCCAATTTTTTCCTGGCTCCGTCAGACCTTGTCTATGCATCGGTTGGCCATCACGGCTTTTCTGACCCTTTGGCATGTCAAACGAACCCGAAGCGAGCTAGCGCCCCTCATTTTCGACGTTTTCGAGTGCTATAGCAAACCATTTTTTTTGGTGATCCGGATTCTGGCCTTCACAAATCCAATTTTTTCGTGGACTTCCTCAAGCGACCTTGTCTATGCATCGTGCCATCACGGCTTTTCTGAACCCATTTGGAATGTCAAACTAACCCCGAACGAGCTACGCCTCATTTCATGATTTTCGTGTGCTATAGCAGGCCATTTTTTGGGTGATGATCCGGATTTGATGTCAAAAATGCCAAAATTTTTCGTGGATGTCCCCATGACCTTGACTATGAAATACGGTTGTCCATCAAGAAGGCCGGTCCGCCCATTTGGAAGGTCCAAAAACGAACCCCGAAGCGAGCATACGCCTCATTCGACGATTTGCGTGTTCTATATTCCAACCATTTTTTGGTGATCCGGATTCTGTGACGTCACAAAATCCAAATTTTTTTCGTGGACACCTTCAAAGACCTGTCTATGCCATAACGGTTGCCATCACGGCTTTTCCGACCCATTTGGAATGTCAAACGAACCCGAAGCGAGCATACGCCTCATTTTCGTCGAACGATTTTCTTATGCATAGAACACACCATTTTTTGGGTGACCGGATTCCGACGTCAAAAATGCAATGTTTTCATGGACTCCGTCAAGACCTTGTCTATGTAATAAGGTTGGCCATCACACAAGCTTGTCGACCCATTTGAAGGTCAAACGAACCCTCGAGCGATTAACCCTCATTTCGTGATTTTCGTGTGTATAGCCTCCTTTTTTGGGTGATCCGAATTCTTAATTTCCAAATGCAAAATGTTTTCGTGGACGTCCGTCAAGAAACCTTGTCTATTCATACATTGGCCATGCACACGGCTTGTCCGACCCATTTGGAATGTCAACGAGCCCCGAAGCGAGCATACCCCTCATTTCGATGATTTTCTGTGCTAAGCATTCCATTTTTGGGTGGATCCTGATTCTAACGTCAAAAAGGCCAAAATTTTTCGTGATGTCCGTCATGACCTGACTATGAATACGTTGGCCATCAGGCTTGTCCGACCCATTTGGAAGGTACAAACGAGCCCGAAGCGAGGATAACCCTCATTTCCGGACGATTTTTCTGTGCTACTAGCACACCATTTTTTTTTTGGGTGATACGGATTCGTGACGTCAAAATTCCAAATGTTTATCAATGGACAATCCGACAAGACTCTTGTATATGCATACTGTTGGCCATCAACGCTTGTTCGAACCCATTTGGAGGTTTAAACGAGCCCCGAAGTGATGACCTCATTATCCATCATTTTCGACGATTTTCGTGTTCTATAGAACAACCAATTTTTGGGTGTCCGTATTCCGACGTCAAAAAGCCAAATTTTTTTTCGTGGACGGCCGTCATACACTTGTGTATAATCCACGGTTTGGCCATCAACGGCTTTGTTACGACCCGTTTGGAAGGTCAACGATCCCGAAGCGATCATACCCCTCATTTCGCCGATTTTCGTGTGCGTTATAGCCACCAGG
>JAKWJA010001959.1:0-12231 GCA_027704765.1 Solanum habrochaites | reverse complement strand
GACCGTCATGGTCACGACGGACCGTGAGGGTCTCGCCCAAAACCGTTCAACTTTGAAATTCTTGGTACTGGGATCGACTTCTCTGAACTCCACGACGAACCTGTAGGAACGACCGTCATAGCCATGACGGACTATCACAAGCTTCGGTAATCACCACACGTATCAGAACTTCCCCATCTTCCTTCATCAGCTTCTCTACGCTGCCCCTACGGACCCGTCACAGGCCCGACGGACCGTCATAAGCCTCTGTAGGTGGGTCCTTCTGCTTTTCCTCAAAATCTCCGCAGTCAGCTTTTTTGGACAGATTCCTGCAAACCAAAGAGAACTTTATATCAAAATTAACAGAAAAAAGGCTTTCGGACACACTCAAACTTAAGAAAAAGTATTAATTATACCGTGAACCACGGTATATCAACACCTCAACTTAAATTCCGTTGTGTTGTCCCTCAAGCGACGCTTATGAAACTCACTACACAATCTTTGTACAATAGTATTCATGTTTTTTCCTTTGCACTCTTGGCTATCAATCCCGATTAATCTCATCAAATCTATTGTGCTATACTATTTAGGTTTAATTTTGGTGCGATTCGAACAAGACAAAAGACTCACCATGCACTAACACCTATCCTCTTCAATTTCTCATAGAGGTTGCCTAACAATCTGGATTGCAACTATGTCCCACTTTATAACAAAAGCCTCATTTTTCACACAATGATTTCAGTTTGAGTATAAGTATTCATTTCACACTCGTCTCAAACAGGTCACACTCATTCCTACCTTATTGCCATAAGCTTGCCTTAATTTTTTCAACTGTCCGTTTTTTTTTTTTTTTTTTTACGGTTTTGCTATACAACCCCTTGGATCACGATAGGACTTGTTTTTTTAGCTTGTAACATAGGCTCAAGGGTCAGGTATGGTACATTTTAGGTATCTAGTGACTTTTTTTGCCCTCCTTGACATATCGGCTAACCTTCCTTTTTTCTCATCTTATCTCGCCCAGTTTCTCATACTCTTTCCCTTTTCTCAATTTTTTCTTCTTCTTTCTTCATTGTGAGTGATGTTTCTTTTCTTTACTTTTCTTTCAACTAATTATGAGTCCACTTTTACTTGTTTTCTTGCTCTCTCTTTTGGTCTTTCCCCCAATTTTTCCCCAGAGCATTCTCATATAGCCACCTCAACTCATGGCTTTTTCGCATGATTCAGGTACACCAAGTACCCAAGTTTGGGTCGGCCAAAACAACGTTTGTGTTTCCTGTATTAGCCACCCTCAACTTATTCTTTTGCATAGCGGAGGTGCACATTCCAGGAGGGACCAGGGCCACCATATGTTCCCAGAAAAGGATCTGTTTGGGGTGGAAAAAGAAAGGTCTAATTTAAAATCTCAATTATTGTGTGATCAAGAAGGATAACTTCATTTGGGTTCTTTATTTAGGTTAGAAATGATCTATATTGAATAGGGCCTATATCTTTCCTAATTGTCTTTTACATCTTACTTTTAGCCAGTGACTAACCAGGCACTTTCTAGCTCACGTACCAGTAGGGACTATTACGTTCATCACACTCACTTACATCTCATCACTATACCAGATTATCAACACTATTTTGACTTGAGATTTAGGGTATGCAAGGTTAACTCTATTTTCCGCTTATAGCCACCATGAATCAATACTATGCTAGTCCATGCAACATTTTCCAGTTTTGTTCGGATATCCCTTTTTAAGCCATCATTCTTCAGAGTTAAAACTATGTACAAGATAAACTATGGGGCTCTCAGACTTACACCCTAACACTCACTTTCCATTTACCCCACCCCCAACAAAAAAAGCATGCATTATCCCCAATGCAAATACAAAAATCTAAAGATTAGAGGGGTAGGTAAGCAAACCTTCATGGCGCATAGCTCCGTCGATCAGCAGATGGTGGGGTTCTTGTTTCCCAGAAACCCAATCCTCGTACAATCTGGACACCCTCGGGAGTCCCCCTCACAATCTGGACACCCTCAGTGATGTCCTCAGCACCACCACACCATCAAATAGTGCCTCCTGATGTCGCTACAGTCGGGGAGGCTAGACGCCCCACCGCGTGAGCTGGCGATGTCTGATTTTGTGTGCCTCCCGCCTCAGCAAGTGAGGCTCTCCTCGCGCCTCCATATCTCGGCGCTCCCTTCTTCTTGCTCGCCCCATCCTCTGAGCAACCCTACGCTCTTGGAAATCTCTCGCGGGAAGGTTGGGTGAATTATGATGGAGCAACAGGGCCCGCAATACATTGTCCTCACAGGCTTCGGCAGGCTCGGCACTCTCGTTCTCTAGGATCGTTTCGATGTCGCACGAAGACTATCGACTGCAGCCTGAAAAGTTCGACACATCTACCGGAGGGGCTGGGCGGCTAACACTCCACTCAAATGCCTCTAGGGCTGGTGAAACCTCAGCAATCTTCCACTGCATCTTCCTCTCCATATGCGCTGGTCAGACTCAGTATAGACTTCTGCATTCACAGCTGATATTATGCAGAAGAAGTTGGCCATTTGGGTGCCTCTAGTTTTTGGCCCCTGCAGCAGAGTCGGTAACGGTAGAGGGGCTGTGCGAGAGGAGCTGCGGGGCTGGGCTACTCCCGGGATAAGAACTCGATCGGGGTAGTGTCAGTGGACCCTGTGTATCGGTGGCGGCTGGGCCACCGATCACGCAAGATCATCAGTAAGTGGTGGGCAGCTCTGGACGGGGCCCCGACGTGTGGACAACTCATTGGCCCGTCTCTGATGAAAAGGGGGCCCCCCCCCCCGACGTCAATGGGCCTGCGGGGTCCTTCAACTGATCGATGGCCATATGGGCACACCTGCGGTCCGGCAAAGAAACAATATACACCGGAAGGGGTAGGTAGTCGTGCCATTGAAGCCTCTCGTGCATGAATGCCTGGAGAAGCCATGCGAAGTAAACCTCGAATCTGGCTTATCAATCGCCGCTAGAAACCACTGCTCGAGTCCAAGTGACGATGGTTATCACAGCTATTGGGGAAGGCATGACGGACAAGCAGCCCACAAGAACTTCTCGACGAACGTGAGGTTGTCCTTCTTGAGGCCCCCTTTGGCGCAGTGACCCAAATCTGCACCCTCTCCATCGAATGATAGGTTTCAGGCCATCCACCTCTTGGTGTCTCTCTTAAAAAAAAGTGGCCTGCTCGCGTCACGAAACTGGCCATCCTTCACTATCTGCCAGCGGTAGTCAAACTCGGCAGTGTGTGGATTCCGCGTAGCATCTGCACTCTCACCGTATAGGAACCGGCGGATAGCTGGCAGGGAAATGTCAACCTGCACGCCTCGGACTCGAACCTGCTCCAGTGGGCCTGTTTAGGGAGCATCTCACCTATTCGATCTGTGATCGGAAGAGTCCGCTACGTGGATTCGTCGAACTCTCGGACCACATCCCATTGTGCGTCCCCCGGACGGGTGTCCACTCTAAGCGATGCCTGGTGTAATAGGTTGTGTTATCTCCACCATCGATGGGAGACAATCCCGGTAAGTAACCGCCTCTCCAAGGTGAGTGTCCAGTAAATTACTCCGTTATCAGTCAGGAATTTGGCGTCGGATTAAACTTGAAACTGGCCGTCCGACGCACCACGGTTTGGCTGGTCAGAGCTGGGGTTGGGGACCTGGGGGGCTGGTGCAACCTGATGTAGAGTCCTGAACTGTATCCTTATCAGACTAGGCCGACGCTGCAGTAGTGGCTGCTGCAGGAACCTCAGCAGAGCCTGGGCTTCCTCGGACCAGGATACTCCTGAGGACCAGACGATCCTTCCTCATTTTGTGGCTGACCCAGAGGGTTTGCCGGTCCGTGGTCGCTCCTCATCAGACTGGTAAGCAGTGACTACGCCGGACGCCACCTCTTGGGTGATGGCTCTGAGGGGCACGTGCAGCACGGGAAGGGGCGAAGGTTCCTGGGGGCATGTACTCAGGGTCTCGCTCATCATCAAGCCGATGACCATTCGGGCATACGGGAGACGCTTAGATCGCCCGCGTGCATAGGTGCGTCTTGCTTGGGTGCCTATTCGATAGTACCTTGTAAATAGCAAATATTAGTGTGGGTAAAGTAGCAAGCAAGAACAGAAAGCTCATTGACATTAAACTGTGAAAATAGTGTGTTTTTGTATATTGAAACTGTATCCACGATGGGACCGATGACGGCTCGTCGTGGCTATGATGTACCTTCGTGAGGTCCCCGTGTTATAATTGGTCTATGTATAATAAAGGACCCTGAAGAGGTGTCTCTACCATCATGAACAGTCAAGCAAGGACGGACCGTCGTTTAGTACACGACGGTCCACGTAAGAGTCCGTCGTAGGACACTTAGAAAATGTTGGGAGACCCTTATCAGAGGGGTCTCTAACCTCATGACGGTCGTGCATGACGGCCCATTGTCCATAAGCCGGTCCCGTCGTAACATTCCGCGTAGGACACTTAGAAAATGTTGTAGACCCTTATCCGTGTGGGTCTCTTATCATCATGACGGTCAGCAGGAAGGACCCCCCCGTCGTTAGTACGTACGTCCCAGTCTTAGATCCGTCTAGACAGTTAGAAAATGTTGGCTGACCCTATAGAATGGTCTCTAACAATATGAGGGCTCTGCAGAGGACCGTCGTGGTATGACGGTCCCGTCGTAAGAGTCCCGTCGTAGGACACTTAGAAGTATTGAGAGACCGTGGAACAGGGTCTTTGACACCAGCACGGTTGTGGCAGGCGGACCCGTAGTGATACGACGGTACGTCCACACGTGTCTTGGGGAGGGTTTCTAGGGCTTCCGAATGGACCCTACTACGGTCTGTCGTGTGTGCGAGGTTTCTCGTCATCCGGGGTCTCGTTCGAGTGACAGTGGCAGAACTACATGTACCTAAGCACCCCGATGAACCCACATTGTGTTGTAGTTTGTGGACCTATATTTTCTATCCCACCTACCTAGGAAAACTACCAATGCAACATCACCTATGCCTAGGTATCACCTGGCAAATTCGAACTTTTGAGCCTAGTTTATAAGACTTAAATCGCATCAATGACAATATACGACTAATAATAAGCTAATTACTAACTACTACACCAAATCCAAGATAAAAGAGTATAAATTTTAGAGCACATACCTGGAAATGGAGGAAACCAAGTGTAGAACGATTCAGGTTGCAATGTAGATACAATATCAGCAGCACCCACTAGTAATAATAATATAAGGTTTGGGAAGATTAATGGGGGTACTGATACGTGGGGACGTTTACCGTTGAAAGAGAGGGAAGATTGAGAGGCACTTTTGGTAATTAATGGTTAAATATGGAGGGGTTGTTGGATTATAAACGGTTAGAGTTTTGAAAGGGTCCAGCCGTGGTCAGGTCGGGTAGACTTCATTAATCACGCGACGGTTCCCCGACGAGTGTCCGTCGCATTTGTGACAGCCTCGTAGGTTTCGTCGTGTGTGCCTAATATTTCAGGTAATGATAGAAATACGTCCCTGTGTGACGTGTATGCATACGACATGTCCGTTGCATGTGCAACGGTCGTCGTTGTATCCGTTTAGTGGCTACTTGCGGAGTAGTGGTTCTGCAGAATTTCCTGGTGATGTGCGGGCAAATTTTTAAAACCCATAATCTAAAAAATTCTACATTATTAAAAAGACGATAATTATTGGGTTTCCTTCCCATAAGCGCCTGATTTAATGTCGCGCACGACTGGGCCTCTTGATTACTCAGACTTCCTCAAGATGGTCGCCTCGATCACTTCACTTCGCCGATTCCAGATGCCCGAGATACATTTTTTATCGCTGTCCATTCACCTTGAACGCGAGATACCATTTTGATGCGCTGTCCATTCACCTTTGAACGGCACACCTCCTTAGTTTTTCTCAACTCAACGGCTCCATGAAAGAATAGTTGGGTAACCGTGTAAGGAACCATCCATTTGGACTTGAGTTTGCCTGGAAACAGCGCAATCTGGAATTGATACCAGCACCAAATCCCGACCATAAACTCTCGTTTTTTAATTTTGTGTGTCATGGTACTTCTTCATCTTTTCCTTTGTATTAGGGCTGAGCTTTATAGCTTTCAAGCGAAATTCATCAAGTTTCATTCCAACCCATTTAACCATTGCTCTGCACTTCGCTCCAATCCATTTTTAACTTCTTCATAGCCCACACTGCTTATGTCTCTAACTCAACCGGAAGATGACAAGAATTTCCCATATACAATTTGGTATGGAGACATCCCAATGGGAGTCTTATATGCAGTCCGGTAGGCCCAAAGAGCAATCATCAACCTCCTGACCAAATCCCGTTTACTAGCGTTCACTGTTTTGGAACAATATCTGTTGATCTCTCGTTCGACACTTCAACTTGCCCACTAGTTGAGGTGGTAAGGAAGTGGCCACATGTCTGGCGAACCCCGTTTTGTTTTTATATTTCTCCAATAACCCTTTGAATAATCTGTTTGCAGAAGTGGGAGCCCCCATCCTAATAATGCCCTTGGGTTCAAAACGAGAGAATATATTCTTTTTCAAAAATGCATGTGACACTCTCCTTCATTGTTTGCGAGGCTATTTGCTTCAACCCATTTTGACACATAATAACTGCTACTAGAATGTACTTCATCCCATGAGAACATCAACGAAAGGTCCATAAAGTCAATACCCCAGCATCAACAACTCAACACAAGATTGGGGTTTAGAGGGAGCTCTTGCTTTCTTGAAATACCGCCATCTCGTTGGCATCTGTCACATGCGTTAGCAAACCCATGAGCATCTTGATGAAGAGGTTGGCCATAGTACAACATTGTATATCTTGTGACGGTTCGGATCACTGTGATGTCCACCAACGGTTGATTAATGGCAGCCTCCAACACACTCAACATCTCACATTCGGGCACACAACCGCTGATAATCCCTCGTCCGCAGCAACTCCTAATACAATATATGGTTCATCCGCAAAAAGTCACTTGCTCACAATCGTAGCATGAAACGTGTTTCTTTGGATGAAAAGACAAATCTGGTGAACAATATCACTCTGCCAGAAATTAGTTCGGGGCAAAATGTGCGAACCATGGGATCAAGTCCTTGTGAAGCGCCTAATAGCATGTTCATCGGGGAAAAGTATCATCAATGTCAGTCCTGATCCCCCTAACTCTCTCATAGCTTCACTCTGAGTTACGAAATAGTGATCAGCACTTGTTTTCACCTCTTTTCTATCCACATTTCAAAGTCCAATCTTGGGGTAAAAAGCAGAACACCCAACGAATCATCTAGGTTTTTTGCATCTTCCATTTGGCCATCACATATCTCATTCTGAGTGGTCAGTGTGCACTAATACTCTAGTACCTACAAAAGGAGCGAAATTCTCAAAAGCAAACCTACTTCTATGGTGTTCTTTCTCAGTCACTGTGTATTTCTTCTGAGTCTTCATTAGGGTCGTTACTAGCATAGTAAGATGGGGGACGGAATTTTGTTTTTTTTCCCTCCTATCCCAGTACTACACCAAGAGCTACCCCACTAGCATCGCACATTACCTCAATGGACCTGCCCTCTAATCCGGGAAATATGATAGGCTCAGATACCAATTTTTCTTTTAGTTCACGAATACCTTAAGCAAGATTCATCAAAACAACATTCAATCTTTCTCCAGCATGTTTCACAATGGGTGTGTCAATCTTGAAAGTCTTTGATGAATCTTCGTAAAACCTGCATGCCCAAGAAGCTTCTCACACCTTTCACGAGATTGGTGGGGGCAGTCTCTCTATTACCTCAACTTTAGCTCGATTCAACCTCTATGCCCTTTTTCTGAATGCGATAACCCAACACAATACCCTCTTTCACCATGAATACACTTTCCGCAGTTTATACCAATATTGCAGTCTTCACATCCTTAAGAACCTCAGATCAATTTGTTAAGAACCGCTCGAATGAATCACCAACCACAGAAAATATCCATAAAACCTCTATAGTACCTCCACCATTTCAGAAATATTGACAATCATAACATCTCGAAAGAGTGCCGGTTCATGCAAGTCAACCCAAACGACATTCTATCGACGCAAAAGTCCCATAGGTCAAGTGAAAGTGGTTTTCTCTTGATCTTCTGTTTCAAATAGAAAATCTGATTATAACCCATACCATCAAGAAACAATACCACCCTTTTCTGCAAGTCTATTAGAACATCTGATCAATGAATGGCATAGGAAACTGGTCCTATTTTCAATCCAATGAGTTCAGTTTACGGAATCCATACACACCCTCAATCCAGTAACCGGGGCTCATTGGAACATCTCATTCTTTTTCGTTGGGGACCACATTCATTCCCCCTTTCTTAGGTACACACTTGAACCGGGAATACCACTACTATCGGCCGATTGGATATATTACTCCCAGCATCCAACCACTTCAAATTTCCTTTTTCTTCACAACCTCTTCATAGGAGGATTAATTGTCTTTACGGTGCTCAATACTCGCTTATGATCATGCCTGAGTTGGATTTTATGAGATCAAATGCCAGGAGGGATCCCAATACTGTCCGCAATGGTCCACCCAATAACTCTTTTGACCTTTTAGTACCTTCCCAAACTCTGAACTCCTGTGTTGTTTCATCCGGTCCTGAGCAATGATACCGGTAAATTGTCACTTTCCTAAGAATTCCATACCTAATATTAGTGGGAGAGCTTTTAATTCAACTTTGGAGCCTCCTCTATGGATGGTTTCGCGGGTGGCACTCGACTGTTTCATATCAAGCTCCAATCTTTCGGTTTAAACTGAACTCACCTCGTTCAAGAGCCCGCTAATGACTATACTCTTCAATACAATCACATCAAAGTTCCATTATTACTGCTTCTATGCTTCTACACCTAGACCGTTTTCTTCTATTTGTGGTCTCAATGTATCACCAGTGTTTAGGATATAGCAGCATGCCCGATTGGAGCTCACCACTCTGCCTCATGGCCCTACAAACATTAAAGGTCACTTCTCATTGTTCAATTGAATTTCATTTGCCCCTTTTCTGTCTACTAAGGCCTCTTCCCGTAGCAAGGATGGCCTCCCAAGAGTAATGGGCACCTTCAAAATCGACCTGCAGCAAGAAAGAACAAATCTGCTGAAATATGAATGAACTCCGACTTTTACTAGCACATCGTGGAGTATCCTAATAGGTCATTTTCCTATTCGATCAGCAATTAGTAGTCTCATCGCCGTGGGCTTGGGTCACCCAACCCCAACTTCCTTGTAAATCGAGAGGGGGCACGAGATTTATTCTTGGCCCCCAAGATCACATAATGCTTTCGCAAAATTAATAGACCGTTGTACAAGGAATAGTGAACGCACCCGGATCTTCCTTTCTTTTGGAACCCAGAGATCTTGTGCACTAGACACTACATGCTGCAATCTATCATCATCCTCAAAGTGACGACTCTTTTCTTTGTGACCATATCTTTTCATAAATTTTATTGTGGCGGAACCGGGTGCATCGTTTCTAAAGCTTCTACCAAAGGGACATTGATAAGAAAGTTCTTCAACATTGTTTAATCTTTGAGGAAATTTTGGGTGGTGGCCTAGCCATTGGAGTTACCTTTTTAGGCACTCAGCATCTTTTGCAGTGTTCTCCTTTAATTCACATCAACTTCTACCACTTTATCATATTCTGTTGTCACCTTATTCTCATCATGGAATCGGTGGGTAATGGTTTTGCTTACCACCGCGAGTAGTATGCCATACAAGTCCCATCATTTTCGGATTTTTGAACAGTGTTGCTAAGAATAGTTCCCGGTTGCCTGTTTCCCAGTTGCGATAATTGGGCCATTGTAAACTCAATTGTTAATTGATATTGCATGGGTATCACTTTTTGCCCATACCCGCTAATAATTTCTCAACTCTTTATTGTGCTCATCACTAGCACGAACCTCCTCATCTTTTATGTCCCAATCCTCACTCGCGACATACTACCTCCACCACCCTATGAGTAAACTTCCCGTTTTGAGGAGGAACATCTGGTCCGCATTCCTATCATTTCTATTACATAGTTACCCCTTTTGAAGTTGTTGTCGCGATTGTAGTCCATCTCGGACTAGTGCCTCACTATTGTAGTTAACATAGTTTCCGACCTTGGTCGCCTTGACCTTGGCGCCAATTATCCTGATTTGGAGCCTTGGCGCTGGTCGAAAAACCCCCCATCTGTTTCATTTACTGCATAGGACTCCCCTCAAAAATAATAACACCTCATCGTTTGGAGTGGTGTTTAGCCAAGTAGTTGACTGCATTAATATTTGTCCTGCACCCCCAGTGACATGTTTTAGTCCAACCCAAGCTCAGTTTCTCATTTGAGCCATTTCGTCACGATCTCATCTTTCGTGCTGGTTTGTGCAGTGGACTGCACTGCAAAGGTGTTTCTCTCTGTATCGATTTGTCTAGTACTCCAACTTTGTTATTCCGGAGATTTTTTCAAATTTTTCAGCGATCCTCAGCATAAGGACTTCTCCATAAGATCCACCTGCTATAGTGTCGCATACCCATGCTTTGTTGTTATCATCTTGTCCCCTATAGAAGTATCTTTCAGTGACTCATCATTAGACTGTGATTTTTAAACACTATCTCAATAATGAGTGAATCTACCAAAGACTACTAACAACTCTCCTAGTATTGCCACAAAGTTATTCCACTCTGTAGTTGTGGTTTAGTTTTCTTGGAGACTGGATCGTTAATTGCTAATAAGACCTCCCTCAATTTTGATTCGCAATTAAAGATGGAGTTGGTAATGGGGCTTAGTGACCAAATAGAACCTCTTCCCATCGTGATAGAGGAAACCTCCTGAGCCCTATTACATCTAGATCCAATCATAAAGCCTCCCCCACAACTTGTTACACCCAGCCTTACCTTCGCTTATGGGAATGTGGATCCTCAGAAGTAGCCCTGAAAACAAACTCGAAGTGAGCATTTGCATCAGACTACTAGTTAACCACAAATTGTGGCCTGTGGGTAGAGGAGAAAACTAGTGGCCCTCGAATCTGCTATGTTTATCATAGCCTCTGTAGTATGCTTTAGGCCGTGGAGCGGGATTCTGCCCCCTCTGTTGATGTTCACCCGGAGGCAGCGGGTAAAATCTGACGCATGAAAATCAACGGGAGCGGATATCTGGTTTTGATCCTGATCATTGATTCCCAATTACGATTCATGTTTCACATTGTAACGTTCTAACTCGTGATCGTAGGGAAACAACGTTCTCTTCCTCTACGTGGTATTTGTCATACAAGGAGGATAGTTCTGAAAAGAACCAAAACAATAAACAAAGTAAATCAAGTCAAATATCAACTAAACTATACTAATAAGTTCAAGTTAATCGAAAAGCTAAAAATCCCCGGCAGCGGCGGGCCAAAATTTGATACTGCTCAAACTTACTTCTCAATAAGAAAGTAAAGCGGTCACGTCAAGTAAATAACCGACTCATGAGGTTGGGATCGTTCCCACGAGGAAATATCTAGACTTTAACTTTAACTTGTTATTACTAGTGTCGGTTGATAACTTCCTTAGAAGTAAACATAAAAGGGGTTTTGTGATTTCCTAATGAGTAAAACTAACTAACGAAGTTGAAGAGGACCACTTAACAGTTTTGGAAAGTTGGGTCTTTATCATTATCAAAGTACCTTAGGGCTTACGTGTTCCCCACAGGTTTTCCTACTTGATAATTCTAACTATAACATTTGCCTTGCATGCAAATGATACGTTAGTATATTGTTTCACTAATTTTTCTCATCCTTGGTCCGGCCTCTAGAAAAATCTCACTCCGCACTTGTCCGCTACGTGTGTTGCGTTCCTAACTTAATCATTACCTCTTATTAAGCATTGTATTCGATATTTGACTAAGTTTATTACCTCGTACCATCAATACTAGCCTATTAGATAGTTTACACTAAATCTATGTTAATAATGCGGTTCCTAGTACTACCTCCTTGGTCCTGGCAATTACGCCTTAGGCGATTTCTAACTTTGATCCACCGTTACCATGACTTCTAAGCGAAAGAATTATTATACATCAAGACACTATTCTAGAACTTGTTATTTTAGCTAGTGTTTATCTCATTATCTGCCTATGGTTCCACAACCTTAGTTATGGAGTTTAGTTCCTCATAGCCATAAACACAATATTTCAAATATATGAATAATAATTCATGTACTTACTTCAATGAGAAGATAAAGTCCACAAAATTGCTTTGTATTATCCCCGAAAATCAATT
>JAKWJA010001958.1:0-13362 GCA_027704765.1 Solanum habrochaites | reverse complement strand
CAGCAGGAGATTTCTCTGGTTACAGAAGGTTTAAGAAATCAAACAGATTTCTCCTATAAGTAATGAGGTCCTGTTAGGGAGTGCTAGGAGAAGGACCTTGTCGCTTCACACTCTAAGTGTATACTAGAGGAAGGATGGTTTGAAAGGGTAAGGATTGACCAAAAAAATATTGTTCAAGCAAACAGAGAAAGTTGTCAGAGTTGGATCCAACTCAGTCTGAATGTGATTTTAGCGGGCTGAAAAGCAACTATCTCAATGATATTTAATGATGTTTTCACAACTATGATTTAGTCCAGGATTCCCTGGCAAGAAAAACATATTCAAAAAGAATTTTATAAAAAAAATGGAACAAGTTATAGAACTTGGTTTTTTGAAAACTTATAGTGAAAAATGATTTAAAGAATATTTCTGACGATTTTTATGATGTTTTGTATTTACACAACAAAATTATTTATTTCGTTCCTTGGTTTAAACCCATTTTACCGTTTACAGAAATGTTATTGAAAGAACTTATAAAGAAAGTGGTGGTTCTATTGTTAAAGCTATTTAACCGCCCACAAGCTCCTTTTGTATTACCAAATAATATGGGATTGGAGAATTTTTCAGCATTTCAAAAATTTATTGAAAAACAGATGTGCCCAGCAGCATTACTGTTGAAGAGGTTAAAACCTTATTATCCAAATAACTATTTGAGTCTTTATTTTATGTTAACATGTCCCTTGGGAGAATATCAGTTCTTTAGACAAAAAGTTAGATGATTTAACTATTTAGTAAAAAATTTGCAAAAAATACCAAAGGAGGATATAGCTTCCACTTCTACTTCAAAAGTTGTTTAAATAAAACCATTTTAATGTTCCTACTCATCTTCAAAGACATAGGCGATGTAAAGGTCTGGGGGGGGTCGCGGAGAAAAAGTAAAAGTGTGGCTGCAAAGAAAGACAAGGGAGGAAGCAGATTGAATAAAAAAGGGTGCAGGGGGAGGTCGAAAAAAAGTAACATCCGAGGAAGGTTGCAAGAAAAAATACTATTATGTTTGAGGAAGTTAGGAAGTTATGCAAGTTTCTTCAAAATAGGATCAGATAATTGGAGATTTCACTCGAGAAGATTTAAGTCTGGATAGTAACATAACCCAGAAACAAAGGATTGTCAGGAAAAGGAGGAATATGCAACTCTTCCGCAATGATGACTATTTATTATCCTCGTCCTACTCCTCAAGATTTGCTAGTCGAGGGGAAGAGATTGGAATCAACAACACATCCTACAGTGGAAAGGAGGGTATATGAATGGAATATTGATGCATTAACTGAAAGAAAGGTATCAATAGTATTAACATCGTAGGTGATGTACTCATAAATTTGTCGTCGATACGAATAATAATAATGACCATGCTATTGTAAAATGATGTAGCAGGTTTTACAGGTTCAATTAAGAGGATGGTGGGATATTCCTATCACCTGAAGAAAGAACATTCAATTATGAATGCATACAAAGAGGAATTATAGAGAGACTGGTGTGTGGACAGATGAAAAGGTCAACCAGCAGGAAAGAACTCAATTAATAAGTTGAAGATAGCAAGTTTTTATACACTTGTTCCACATTGGAACATTTTCCATGGGAGGTTCTCAAATCAAATGAAACTATTAGAACTCTCTTAAATGGGACTTAAGGGTACAAATTGGGTTCATTGAGGTGGTATATAAAGAAACTTTAAGAGTAGAGTTATGGAACTACCTGAACGTCAAAATGATGATTGGAAAGAATTAAATTGCATCAATGGTTTCCACCCTTATTTGCAGAAAGGGTTAAAAAAAAGGTTTAAGAGGAGACCAATTAGAAATTCCTTGTGATACTTAACTTATGGAAAGTTAATAGGTACTTGTACACAAGAAAGATGTAACACAATCTTGCAACGAGCTTAACTAGATAACAGAATTAAAAGGACTCAGAAGTCTGAGAAATCTCAATAGGAGATCTGTACTAAGTTTTGTTATAGAAGGCAGTCAAGTACTCAAACATAGGACAAATTAAAACTGAGAAAGGTATACAAAAAAGACGTCATACATCAGACGTCAGAAAGAGAAAAAAAAAGAAGAGATAGAATCTCATAGGGCAACAGGTTGCAAAAAATTTCTCTACAAGAGACTTGAAGGGCAAAAAAAAAAAAAGAACATAAAATGTTACAAAGCGGAAGATTTGGTCATTTGGCAAATAATTGCCAAAGCAGATAAGTTCAAGCTTTGAAATTGGATGAACAATGCAGGATAAAATTATATGAGTTACTTTATGAATCAGATTCTGACTTATTAGGCTGTGATAAATCAGAGAAAACTCTTCAGGGTCATACTTCAGAAAGCGATTGTGAAGCCCAAACAATTGGGCCAATTGCACCGGCTCAGGATGTAATTGTACTTGTGGTCCTGATGAATTTATAGATTGCAGTCCATTAGGAGTCTTATATTGATACAATGCATAGAGTTTTTGAAGATTTATTTTTAAAATGATTTTTCAGAAAATATTATTGAGCTTTTAAAAAAGATGTTTTAGATGAAAATTTAAGAAACAAAATTTTAAATGGCTTTGGCGAAACCAACTTCTCAAAGGATTTAGACAAAAACCAAAGAAGGAAAAATCTTTTAAAAACTTTGATACTAGTCCTTTTCTATTCAAGAAATTTTTACAGACTTGAAAAGAAAAGCCAAGTATGATTAGAGATACTTATTTGGATGATTTAAACATAGAGTTGAAAATCTTAAGAAAGAGATTAAAGGTTAAAGAAAAACAAGTTGATTAATCATAATCGTATTTTCACTGGAAAATAATGTTTTTTGAAGATGATATTTCTGTTTCAGAAAAGGAAAAAGATATTTCAGATAATGAAAACCCTGAGGCCAAGTGGTAATTTATTGGGAATTGCTTCAAATTGTTACGATATCGTTGGTATATAAATTGTACCATTCTTATCAACAATGATTTTAAAATAATAGCATTGCTATTGATTGACAGTGGTTGTGATGTGTAAGTTGCATTCAGGAAGGACTAATTCCTTCTAGATATTTGAAAACAAACGACTCATGTTGTTAAATCGGATATAATCTGCTTTAGACATTAATTATAAATTGTCTAATGTTGGTGTTTGCAAGTAAGGTTTGTATTCCTCACTTTTATTCTTGTAAAATCAGCTAAATCGCCAATTATACTTGGCACTCCCTTTATTAAAATGCTATTTAGCCTTTTTCAAATTTAAATGCAAAAGTTTTACAGCAAAGATAATGGGCAATTCTATTAATTTTGGTTCAGACTGAAACCAGTCATAGAGATATTACTCTTTGATCACTTAAAGCAAAAGCATTAATGATCTTACAGATGGAGGATTTATAGCTTAAATATTTTATGATCTTACACTCTCAAAAGTGAGGGTTGAAAAAATTTTAAACTAATTCGCAAAGAAAATGCTCTGAAAATGTGCAGATCAATCCAAATGCTTTTTGGACAGGAAAAAGAATATTGTAACTCTTGCCTTATGAGGACTCTTTTACTGAAGCAAAATATTCCTACAAAATCTCGACCCTGTTCAAAGGAATTCTAAACTTAGTGAGTTCTGCCAAAAAGAGAGCGACAATTTATTAGCAAGGGACTTATAAAACACGCTAAAATCTCATGGTCTTGTACGCATTTAGGTTAACAAAAGCTGCCGAACAAAGAAAGAGGGGTTTCCCAGGTGGTAATAAATGATAAACCTGGACAAAGTTTTAAATGGATAGTCTCCATTCCAAAAAAAAAAAAAAAGATCTTCTTTCAAGATTATATGATGCCAATAATTTTCAAAATTCGATTTAAAAATCAGGATATTGGCAGCATTCAGATTTAAAGAACCATACTTATAAACTGCGTTTAATGTTCCTTTTGGTCAGTATGAGTGGTGGAATGGTGATGCATTTTGGTCTAAAAAGCAACCATCTGAATTTCAAAAAATTATGAATGACCATTTAATCCTTATATGATTTTAGTATTGTTTTATTGGATGACATTCGTGTTTATTCCAAACATTGAATCTATATTAAGCATATTCATATTTTTAAGAATATTGTTGTCCAAAAGGTTTGGTTATATCTAAAGCAAAAGGATCTTTTCAGAAGATGTAAGATTTTGGGTCATCAAAAATTTGTCAAGGGAGAATTACTCCAATCAAAGATTCCATAGATTTGCATCAAAATGTCCAGATGATTACTGATAAGACTATGCTCCAAAGATTTTTGGGCAGCATGAATTATATTTTCCTTTTTATAAGCGAATTTATCTAAAGATCTTGCTCCTTGATGACAGGTTAAAGAAAGGGAGAATGTACCTTGTAGAATAAGGATCTCACGAATTTGGTTAAACCATTAAGAAACGAGTTAAAGTTCTGCCTTGCCTTCTCTGCTAATCCAAGTTTATTAAGATTATAGAACTGATGCCTCAAAATATCGGTTATGGTTTGGGATTCTTAAACAAGTTAATCCTATGCTAAATCGAATACCGTTCGATTTTTCACCAGGCAAATGGTATGATTCACAGCAAAAAATAGCGATGTGGCACACGAAAAGCTTTGTGTGGTAAAGTGTTTCAAATTCCAAGATGACTTATATAATCAGAGATTTATATCAGACGATGGCCCAGTCAGTTAGTTATATGTTTGATAAAGATTTCAAACCATGATTTTCTAAAATGAATGTTGCCCGGTGGCAAGCCACATTAGCTCCTTTTGATTCGAAATCCATATAAAAGGGAAGTTGATAACTCTCTCCAGATTTCTTATCAAGAGAATTCATTAGCTTTTAAACTGTCTCGTCATGTGTCTCCTTATGTTATTTGTTGGTGATAAAACAAGCATTCTATTTTTAAAGTATAGAGCCTTAAATTTATTGATTAATTTTTTAAGGAACTACATTATTGACCAAAATATTTATGAAAATTATCATGGAAGGTTTTATCCCGATCCACTATTACCTAAGTGATAATAATTGGGGACTAAGACATAGAAGGACCTTTGATAATTATTAATGAGGATTGTTCTTCTTGCAGGATGGCAGAGGGGATGAACATCCATGGTCACATATCGTGGTCATGGTATTGTACTGCATTTTATGTTAACAAAGTGCAGAAACAAGAAAGAGGTTGTTCCCAGGGTTGGTAATAAATTATAAACCTTGAACAAAGTTTTAAATGGATAAGGTACCTATTCCAAATTAAAAAAGATCTTCTTTCAAGATATATTGATGCCAATATATTTTCAATTCGATTAAAATCCGGATATGCAGATTCAGATTTTAAAAGAACATACTTATAAATGCGTTAATGTCTTTTGGTCAGTATGAGGGAATGGTGATGCCTTTGGTCTAAAAACTCACCTTAATGAATTTCAAAAAACTTATGAATGACATTTTTATCCTTATATGGAGTTTATTATTGTTATAATTGATGACATTTCTTGTTTATTGCCAAAAACATTAGAAATCACTATAAGCATCTCATATTTTAAGATATTGTTGTCAAACTGGTTTGGTATAACTAAAGCCAAATGGAATTTTTTTCAGGACAGAATGTAAGATTTTTGGGTCATCAATGGTAAGAGGAGAATTACTCCAATCCAAAGATCCAGAGATTTGCATCAAAATTCCAGATGAAATTACTGATAAGACTATGCTCCAAGATTGTGGGCACGCCTGTGAATTATATTTCTCCTTTTTCTAAGAATTTATCTAAAGATCTTGCTCCTCTGATGACGGTTAAAGAACGGTAGAAGTTACCTTGGGATAAGGATCTCACGAATTTGGGTTTTTAAAACCATTTAAGAAAACGACACGTTAAAGTTATGCCTTGCTTTCTCTTGCTATCAAAAGTTGGATAAGATTATTAGAAACTGATTGCCTCAAATATCGGTTCTGGTGGATTCTTAAACAAGTTAATACCTATGATAAAATCGAATACCTTGTTCAATTTCACTAAGGCAAAATGGTCTGCTTCCAGCAAAAATATGCGACTTGTGGCACACGAAATGCTTTTGTGTGGTTAAAGGTGTTTTAATATTCCAAGATGAATTATATAATCAGAGATTTTATAATCAGACACTGCATGCCCAGTCATGTTAAGTATATGTTGGTAAAGATTTTCAAACATGATATTTCTAAATTAATGTTTGCACGGTGGCAAGCCCAGTTAGCTCTCCTTTGATTTCGAAATCCATTTTATAAAAAAAGGGAAGTATAAACTCTCTCCCAGATTTTTATTCAAGAGAATTTCATTCGCTCTTAAAAGGTCCGTTCATGTGTCTCCGTATTTTGTTATTGATTTGTGATAAAAAACAATTCATTTTCTATTTTTAAAGTCTAGAGCCTTTAAAATTATGATTTAAAGGAACTAATATTGACAAAATATTTTATGAAATTACTGGAAGGTTTTATTTCCCGATGAACTATTTCCCAAGTGATACTAATTGGGGAATACGCCCATAGAAGGACATTTTGAATTATGAATGATGCTTGTTCTTCTTTGCGTATTGGCCGGAGGTGATGCACCTCCATGTCACTTATCGTGGGCCGAGGCGGAGGAAGAACCAGCACCCGCCGGGGCAAGGGAAGATCACCTATACCAATCAATCCTCATACCAATCTCGATTGTCATCATTATGAATCCGCTTATCCAATTATACGACATGGAAATAAAAAACCTGATTAAATCAAGGTGGAAGAAGCTCGTCATAGGTTCATCTACACTAAGTCTTAAGGATATTCCAAAAAGACGTTTCATTATAGAAACAAATCAAGATATCAGCAAACGAACTAGCAAAGTCAATTACTTTTGCTCTATGGCTAAAGAAGTGACCCTGTCAGCAATGCAAGAAGAAACAATAGCAAAAAGGAAATTATTATTTCTTTGGAAAATCTTCGATATTCAGAGAAAGAAATGAGCCCTGGAATATACTCGCGTTACCCTTACAAAACTTCCGTTTTTGGATTATATTCCCTGGCCGAGAACATATAAGTCTCGAACTTTACATGAAAATAGTCAGAGTTATACTAAAAGTTGCGAATTCCCGCATTTGCAAGAGTTTTTGATCATACAATTTATAATTTTCAAAATAACTTTAAAACGATTATATCTGCTGATGAATGGGGGTAACCACCCTTCAAGACAACAAGTATGGTTAATGGGTAAACAGGCGTTTTACCTACTGGGATTATATCCAGTATTTTAACAAAGTTTTTTATTACAAAAAAAGTATAAACAAAAGCCACACTTGGTTTGTTAAAGTTTGTGCTAGTTTTTGCCAAGGATATTCCAAATTGGTTTTAAATTGTGTATTTCATGGGCCAACGGTAAAAATTTTTTTACCGTATAAATTTTTTTTGATCTTTATAAAGAAGGTCTAAATTTTCTCCGTGTTATGTAATTATAGTTCTCAGGACCATGTTGTTTGTATTGACAAGATTGATCACATGTATTCTTTATAGAGTTTTCTATTCTTTGGATCCATAATGACTCCAGAGAAATGGGATATACCCCAGTAGAAAACATTCCTTGTTTGTATAGGAAATATTTTACCAATTTTTGGGACAAATTAATCGAAAGGATCCAGAGCAACAGGCACAGTTATATGGACAGGGAGATGTTGGAATCAACAATTAGAACACTATAAGAATTATAAGGAAATCCCTCAAAAAGATATTCTGCCAGAGGGTTCAGGCAAACACATTAGCCAGACGAATTTCCATCCAGGAAGGAAACAAGAGATTAATAAACAAGTATCGGCTGAGATTAAAAGATTATTGACAGATATTGCTGGAGTTCGAATTAAATCGGACACAGCCATTGAGCAGCGGCACATCCCATAAGGATCCGCGGACAGAGGACAGCTGGACGGACAGTCAGTATCAGACCAAAGTTGACAGGAGAGCTATCCGGAACAAGGACAGCATGCAAAAAAGGTAGAAGAATTCCTGCCTCCATGACAAGAACAAGAAGGCAAAATAAAAAAGACCTTAAAGGAACAGATAAGATTTAAATTAAAATCATTATATCGAAAATCTTATCTCATAACTGTTTAAAACAGTGTTGTAGGGCCCATATGAGGACCCCCTTATGTTTTTATTTTCTCTATATAAGGTGCCTCACATAAGAGGCATAGGCATAAGTTTTGAGTTTTATTTTCAGTTTCTCTCTCTTCTCTCTCTACTTGTAAAATATTTCTTCGTGAATAATAAAAAGCAATGGCTTTGGAGTAACATCTCTCTTCAAGGTATTTTACTTTACTTTATTTTATTATCAATATTTTCTTTGTTGATTGCCGCCTCCATGGCCGGCTAAGTTATTTTCGTATCTATGCTAGCTTCATAGTTTCTGTATGATGTTCTTGTTTAACTCGGATCTACTAAGTATAATGCATTCATAGTATGTCTTAATATTTATCACAAGTTTTACTTGGTTTAAAGGTGGTGGGTGAAATGTAAAATATCACTTATAGCAAAAAGCATTTTGATTACTTAAAGAATATCTTGTTACTTATATCCATGCTTCGCAATCATTTAGATCTGTTACATTCTTAAAGAATATCTGCTCTGATACCATAACAGGATAGAATCTACAAGGCTGGGCTGGCTAGCAGCCAGGCATCAGACTATAGATCTGAGCTTTATACACCAGGTATCGGTTATACTATTGCAACGTAGTTATAGTTCGTCAAACGATTTCACCTAAGTTTCGGCTGTATGTAACTTGTACTCAAGCGTGGGTGTTCATCATAAAACATTCAATTGATAGCAGTTATAAAAAGGGTTTCTGGCTGCCCCTAATCTCAAACGTGGACTTACAATACCACATGCTCTCTCTACAGTGATATTTTACAATTTCAACCAACCTTGAATGAAACAAAGTCCAAACTTGTGATGAAAGATTAAAGGAACTAAATATGAAGACCATATAGCTTAGTTAGATCCAGATATTAACAAGAACATCATACAGAAGACAGAAAACTATGAAGCTAGCCTAGATACGAAAAATAACTTAGCCGGCCATGGATGGCGGCAATCAACAAGGAAAATATGCTATAAAATAAAAGTAAAGTACAATACTTGAAGAGAGATTGTTACTCCAAAAGCTCATTGCTTTTAGTATTCACGAAGAAAATCTTACAAGTAGAGAGAGAAGGAGGAGAGAAAAATGAAATAAAACTCAAACTTATCTGCCTTTGCAATCTATTGCCAATGACCAAATCTTCCGCATTTGTAACATTAAGGTCCTTCAAGTCTTATTGTAGAGAAATTTTTGCAACCTTGTTGCTTTCCTATGAGATTTCTTCTTTCTTTTTTTCTCTTTTAGACGTCTTGATGTATGACGTCTTTTGTTATACCTTTCTTCAGGTTTATTTTCCATGTTTTGGAAACTGGACGGCCTTCTATACCAAAACTGAGTACAGAAATCCCTATAGAGATTTATCAGACTTCTGAGTCCTTTTAATCTGTTTATCATTAAGCTCGTTGCAAGATTAATCCTTTGTTGTACAAGTTACCATTAACTTCATAAGTTAATGTATCATAGGAATTTCTAATTGGTTCTCCCTTAGAACCTTTTTTCCCTTTCTGCAAATAAGGGTGGGAAGACCCTCGATGAATTTATTATTCAATAAATCATATTTTACTTTAGGTAGTTATAAATTTACGCATGAAGTATCTTTAACCACCTAAAATGACCCAAATGTTTACACTTAAGTCCATTTAAGAGAGTTATAATTAGTTTCATTTGATTTGAGAACCTCCCATAAAATGTTCCCAAAATCATGGTTAGTAGAACAAGGATAAACTGCATCTTCAACGCTTATTAATTGAATTCTTTATGATTGGTTGACCTTTTTCATCGTCCAAGGTCTCTTTAATTCCTCTTTGTAGCATTCATAATTGAATGGCTTTCTTCAGGTGATAGGAAAATTATCCCACCATCCTCTTAATTGACCTGTAAAAACCCTGCTACAATCATTTTACAAATAGAATGGTCATTATTATATTCGTATGACGGGACAAATTGATGAGTACATCAACATCGATGTACTACTGATACATTTCTTTCAGTTAAGGCATCAATATTCCCATTCCTATACCTCATTCCACGTAGGAGTCGGTTGTTTGATTCCAAATCTATTTCACTGACTAGCACATCTTGAGGAGTAGGACGAGGATTAATAATAAGTCATCATGAAGGAAGAGTTGCTTATCCTCCTCTTTCCGACAATCCTTTGTTCTCTGGTTATGGTTATAATCCAGACTTAAAATCTTCTCAGAAGTGAATCTTGAATTATCTGATCCAATATTTTGGAAGACTTGTGATAACTTTATAAATAAATTATTTTAGGAATTCATCAGATCACGAGATAGGTTTTGAACCTAAACCTGACAATTTTTGTCAAGAAGATCTTCATTCTTTAGTAAAAAGATATTTAAACTTTAAACCAGATGTATCAATAGGTCGTTGAAGATGTCGTAGGAACATTTATTAAAATCGGTTTCATTTAACCAACTTTTGAAGTAGAAGTGGAAGCTATATCCTCCTTTGGTATTTTTGCACATGTTTTACTAAAATAGTTTAAATCATCGAACTTTTGTCTAAGAACTGATAATATGCTCCCAGGACCTTTAACATAAAGACTCAAATAGTTATTTGAGAAATAGGTATTAACCTCTCAATCAGTTAATCGGGCAAAACTGTTTCAATAAAATTTTTGAAATGCTGGGGTGAAAAAGTTTATACCAGTATGATTTGGTAATAAACAAAGGAGCTTGTGGTGGGTAAATAGCTTTAACAATAGAACCAACACTTTCTTTATAAGTCTTTCAATAACATGGATGTATAAGGTAAATAAGTGTTATAAACAAGGAAACGAAATAAATAATTTGTTTGTGTAAATACAAAACAGTCATAAAAATCGTCAGAAATATTCTTTAAATCATTTTCACTATAAGTGTCACTTCAAAAAACCAAGTTTCTAAATCGGTTCATCTTTTTTTATAAAATTCTTTTTGAATATGTTGTTCTTGCCAGGGATCCGGACTTTAAAATCAATAAGTTGTGAAAAAATCATTAAATATCATTGAGATCAGTTGATTTATAACGCTTAAAATCATTTCAGGATGGTTGGATCCAAGCTGAACAACTTATCGTTGCTTGAAAATATTCGTTTTAGGGTACAATCCTTTACCCTTTCAACCAATCTTAACTCATAGTATCAATTAGAAGTGTGAAGAGACAAAAGGTTCTTCTCCTGCACTCCCAAACTAGACCTTCATTACTTATGTCAGGAGGAAAATATGTTGAATTCTATGTAAACCTTTGAAAAAGAGAAAGAAAGATCTCCTGTGTAAACTGGAGAATTGTAAACAGAAGAATTATCTGAAAAATTCTATACCAAACCCCATCAGGATTTGGGAAATCTGTGAGTTGAGTAGTACTATGTAGAAGTCTTACGAACCTGTCTTTGAGACCACACATTGTTTTAAATCCATTTTTTCTGGAGAAAGGAAATTGATCTCATCCCATTAATAAGCCTTAGTGTCGTAATTTGTGATTTAATCAAAATTAGTTTCGACAAGGATAGTTTCACTAGATGACTCGTATAAACTTACCATTGTAGGTTAAGGAGTAGTTAATAACTTATATAAATTCTATAAGAAAGATAAAGCTCGATTCTATGCCTAGTTAATACATGGTTTTTTACGTGTAACGTAAGAGCATCAAGGAAATTCCTGTCAGATAAAGACAATTGCAATTAGGTTGAGTATTTGAAATATACTGGGCCGTTAAGCAACAGTAGATTCAATAGAAACCATAAGCGATTGTTTGAAATCTAAATTTCTAGAATCTCTTAGAGCTGCTAAAAAGTTTCAGGTAGCCTTTAAGAGTCAACGGTTTAAACAGGCAATTTGCACATACCGATATGCATCCAGTTATATCTGGATCGTAAAGGTCTATCTCCCCCTTTCTGTTTAACAATTGAATAGTTTGTTCATCAGAATTCAAAGCAAGAGACTGTTCAGTAGTCTTAATTACTTGCTTAGAAGATAATTTATCAAACCAACCATAATCATAAATTAATTTGGTATCCACTTTAGGGATAGTCCATCTGTTTAACAAATCAAGATCTTGAGGTATATCTACCTCTTCTAATCTAGAACTTTTAATACTATTATCACTCAAATTCATAAGATTTGATAAAATTTTCATATCCATGCTTCGCAATCATTAGATCTGTTACATGTTCTTAAAGAATATCTGGCTCTGATACCATAACAGGATCGAATCTACAAGGCTGGCGGTAGTCCGCACGGCCATCTAGATCTAGATCTTAGCTTTATACACAGGTTTTATGAATATGAACGTATCTACTTATGTTCAAAGTTTCATCCGAAGTTTCGGCTGTATGGTCACCTTTTACTCAAGGTGGGTTGTTCATCATAAACATCAATTTGATTAGCAGTTCGAACAAGGGTTTCTGGCGGTTGCCTCTTCTATTATGAGGATGAGTAGTAGTAGGTGATTGAGGAGGAGAGGAGTAGGATTAGTCAGAAGGACGAGGATATGATGAGTAGTTAGTACGGATTATAGAGGTGAATGTATTCTATCAGTTTGATTATTATTATTTTATTTATTAATTATTATTATATATTTTGGTATCAATTGAGAGTATTATAGGGAATTGAAAGGTTGGTAATTGATAAGCTACATGTATGTGTGGCTATGTTACAGTTCTGGCGGTGGGCTTTAAGAATCGGGGGTAAACACAAAAAGAAGGGCGAAAAGGAGGAGGCGGAGAGAGGAGAGGAGAAGGAAGGGCGACAGGATGGGAGGGAGTATAGGTGATACACAGAAGAGGGGGAGGAAGGGGCGGAAGAGAAAAAGAAGGGGGGGGGGGAAATAGAGGGTGGGGGGGGAAGGGGGGGACGGAAATAAGGGTGAAGCGGGAAAACGCGTAGGCGGGAGGAAACGGGCGAACGGGAGGGCGGGGGGGGGAGGGAGAGGGGGGGGGGTCAAGCTCGGAAAAAGAGAGAAAGAGGAGGGGGGGGGAGGGGGGAAACGGCGGAGGGGGAAGACCGGGGATACGGACAGTGGAGGGGGGGCGCGGAGCGGGGGGGAGAGAGGGGGCGGGTGGGGGACAGGGGGCGGTGGTGGGGAGGGAGGAGGGGGAGGAGGAGCAGGAGGAGGAGGAGGGGGCAGGAGGAGGAGGAGGGGTAGGAGGAGGAGGGCAGGAGAATGAGGAGGAGGAGGAGGGAGGGAGGAGGCATGGAGGAGAGGAGAGGAGGAGGAGCAGGAGCAGGAGGAGGGGAGGAGGAGGTCGGAGGG
>JAKWJA010001957.1:0-30556 GCA_027704765.1 Solanum habrochaites | reverse complement strand
TCGCTTGGGTTGATTGGATTTTTGTTTATTTTGCTACTTATCTTACTGTGGGTCTTTTTTTTTATATTCATTAGTTATTTTTTTTTCATTTTTCTTAGTTAATTTGTTTTTTTTTATTATTGTCGAATTATCACCTATTTGGTTTATTAATTGTTTGTTATTGTTTTTTTCCTTCTGATTAAACGTTGCCACTCTTTTCTTGTTGCCTGTTTGGGTTTTTTTTTTTAAACAAATTTTTTTTTTTTTTTTCCCCCCCCCCCCCCCCCCCCTTTTTCATTTTGTTCCCCCCCCACCCCCCCTTTAAAAAAAATCTTCTTTATACAAGTTGTTTATTTTGGGGGGGAGGCACGACCAAAAAAAAACTTTTTTTTTGTTTTTTTTTTTTTCCCCCCGAAAAAGAAAAAAAAAACCCTCCTCCCTGTTTTTTGTTTTTTTTTTTTTACCAAGTGTAGTAAGATATGGTAAAACACCATTTCACTTAATCTGTTTTATGATGTCCTTTGATTATTTTTTTGGAGTAAAATCTCTTATATTCCTGATTTATTATTCTTTGCCCTTTTTTAAAAATAAAATAAAATTTTTTTTTGGTTAGATATGGGTTTGCCCTTTTACCTTTTTTGTTAATTGTGCCAATTTGGTCTGGTAATTGTTGGACTGGCTGGTGGAAGCAAATGCAACTTTCATTTCTACCAGGTAAAGGTGACTTGTTGATAAGTTGATGGAAGGGGCTTTAAAAAAACTGAAGCAAAATGCTATCGCAAATACAATGGTTAGCGCCTCCACGTTATATGCATTATTTCTACGTATAGACGTATTCATATATACGTATCGCGTGTGTATATATGCACATACTAATATTCGTACTTATGTGGTGTTAGAATATAATCTTTGTATGGGCAAGAAGTAATTTAATATTTGAGTCTTGTAATGAGCTTTGGGATTAATTATTAAGGAGTTTATAATTATAGGGAGTTTATGATAATATAATCATAATTTTTTTTAAACTCATTGAGAAATTTTGATGTCCTTGCTCCTTCAATTTTTCGAACCAAATTGAAAAAATATTTATATATCTTTTCATTACATATAGAATTATAAAATCATCATAAACATTTAGTATATACTATATATGCAACCCAAGATGAACTCGATATATGATGATGATTACAAAAAAAATTACATATAATAGAAACACAATTAATATTATTTCTGTTGTAATCATAGAAAGGGTATTTACGCCACTCACATAATAAAGTAGAGATTTTTATTTTAACTATTAATAACGGCACTAGACGCTATCTAGTGGTATAATTTATTTTTTAACAAAACATAATCACATTTTTTTGTTTATTATCCTCAATTCTTCCTGATTCTCCCCCTCGATCGTTAAAGTGAATATTGTCCCATTTTTTCCCATAATTTTTCGCACTTGCTCGAAGAAATTCTTCATTATTTTTGAGCAGACAAGTGTCCACCCAATTGTAAATGAATGCCCATATTTTTTTGTTTCACAAGAACTTGGAATCTGAATTCCAACAAACCCGCTCAAACCAACACGTTGTTGAATAGCCTATTATCCAAATTTGTTGTGACACTACCCAATACAAATAAATTTTGGTCAGCCACCTACTTTGGGCACATGTGCTAATTGTGCACGCATAAATTTTCTATCTAGTGTAATCTGGAAAATAATATTCCCTTATTGGACCCTAGAGTCTTGTTTGAAAGCTGATCATCTTGACTTCCAATTGTTGGGGGCCCCTGCAAAGAATACACATTAAAAGTTTAATCAACTTTATAACTAGTTGGTTCTTGTTTGTGGTTTTTTTTATATGATTCCCCTAGTCCAGATTTGACTGTTTTACTTTTTTTAATTTCAGTAATACCACAATATAATACTTCAATATAACAGGATATACATATAACCCATTAATTATATGTAATATATTATCCATCTGTTTTTGATATGTTTAATGTACTAGTTGGTAGACTCTGTTTTAGGTTTACTAATTTATACAAGTGACAATGTTTTTTTACTCGCGACTTATAAGGAAAATAGAGTGTTTACCAGTTAAATCATTTTTAATTTAGTTTGTCCTTATTTTGTTACAAAGGTTACTAAATCTTGGCTAATATAGATCTATAATTAGCTTTTTTGCGATAGTTATAGTGTAATTGTTCCCCTATCTAGAGGCATAAATAACTCCTTTTAAAGTAGGGTGAACAAACAAGAAGATCGAATGATAATTAAATTAAAGAAAATTAATAATTTCTTCCATCTCCATTTTATATGATGCCGCTATTTAATTAAATAAAAATTTCATATGTTTTAATATATTAAATTATTTTTTTTGGTGGTTAGACCAAAAAACAAATCTGTGCCCACATAATGAACAATTAGGTAAAGAATTTTTACCTTACAAGCAACAAGGTCCGCAGGATCAGTTTCCCCTCTTTAAATTAGAATTTTGAAAAATAGTAATCACATTGTGTTATTGGTCGAAGGAAATTTTAAATGTTTGGAATTCACTTACACACTACTCTCTTGATCCTCTTTCTTCCAATGGGAACCTCCCCAATTTGTCCAACCTCCCCCTGTTTAATAATAATCAAGAAGTCTTGAATTTTTATATTAAGAATAGCAAAAATTATCATAACCAGATTAAGATTAATCCTATAGGTATCTTTCCCTTTTTATGTTTAATTCATACAGACACAGTTTAATTTAGATTATAATTGTCCTGTAATAAATTTGATTCTTTCTGTTGGTCCTATTTATTTGATTTTCGAGGAAGAGTCGATCCATTTTCTACATCGTCTATGAAGGAAACCAGAATTTTTATGTTTTATGAATTCGTGCCACGATTTCATAGGCTTAAGTCTTTGATTAAACTGATTCCATAATTATATTATTATTTACCAAAAAACTTTTAATAATGTATACAAGACCCTCAAATAAAGTTATTGACTTTCTTTCAAATTCGTAATACGCGGCATTATTTTATCCAAGTTATGTAGTTTGCTTGGCATAAAGTTTTTAATGCTTACTAAAATCGGGTATAATCTCTTTGCGACAAGTGCGTATATATCAGCACAAGAACCAACAGTTTTGAGGGGCATCCCTTCCTCAAGTGCACCTTTAAAGCATCAATTACTTCAAAAATTCACCGTGCCGCATTTTCTATTTGAGCCTTTGATAATTTTTTCGCTTTATAAAAATAAAAGGTTTTGTTGTTTATTTTTTTTTTTTTTGTTTTTTTTTTTTTTTTTTTAACTACTTGTTATTTTTTCCCCCCCCCCCCACCCCCCCCCCCCCGCCCAGAAAAGGCAATATGCATCACAACCCTGGCCATGATGCATAAATATATGAAATATTAAGAAAATTTTTTTTTCATGAAAAAAGAAGAAGTAAAATCTTACTAATGGTTGCAAGTGGATTCGGGGAATTCCTTTTAATCTAGGCCATTTTTAATCCTTTAAATTTCAAAATTATAATAAAAAACAATAAATTTTTCTAGCTATGCTCACAAAGAATCACAAGGACAGAATTACCAACAAGTGTTATTTTTATTCTTTTCAGTGGAAGCAACATTTTTACTAACTTTACTATTTCTGTTAGTTTTTTCTCCCTGTAAAATAGATAATATATATATATATATATATATATATATCTAATAGATATATATAATATATTATATTAATCATATGAATCTTCTTTAAATTACGATTAAACACATGGGCATCCCCCATCTTTCCTTCTAGAAAAGAGTCCATCACTGTGACCTACTTTTATGAAAATATTTTTTGTCCCTCTCACTAAACAATCCCTTTTTTCATACATTTTCAAAATATACCGCAAATATTTTGGTACGTCCTTAAAAAAGCAATCATGAAATTGAAAGTCTCAACCAAAGAGGGGCACCATTCTTGCTTCTTTGGATATGCCCTTAGCAACACCACACTTGATCCCATTTCCTTTTGCGCCCTTTAGGCGGCATGAAAAATCAAAAAAAAAATTTGTGGGGTCCTACACCAATAACATAATATTTTTGGGTCTTGCACAGACCACTATAGAATCAAGAAAAAATAAAGTCCATATTTTTTTGCCATGATGACTAAAGGTTTCTAATACTAATCAAGGACTTTTTTGGTTATCTATGTAAACAATAAATTAACTTTAATATATAAGAAGTTGGAATTTTTATAATAATTTGTAGATACAATCCTGAGTTAATATCTAGTTTTTTTTTTCAAAGGGTTAGTTAGATTCTCATTTCATAATATTAATTGGATCTATTTTAGTTACGTAACCCCCATGAAAAATTCAAGTTATCTTATGTAATTTTATTATTTTTAAACATTTTTTTTTTATTAAAAATTATGAATTTATGGTGATGAATAGCTTATCATTTTTGAAGTATGTTTTCAAATATATAAAATTTATTTTTTAAAAAAAAATACTTAAATCTTATAGTCCCTGAATTTTACGATCAAAATTTAAAAGGTTTTGAATCTTCAAAATTTCGTATAATTAGCTACGTCAAATTTAAGGTAATTTGTTTTTGATTCATTTAGATTTTGGATTTTTTACCTTGTTGGAGTTTTAGGTTATAAATTATTTCCACAATACTTGGCTTGGTAAGTCGAACTTGGTGCCTTTCTCAGGAATAAATATAATGTTTTTTTGATCCGTCTTATTCTCTATGTCTAATTTTTTTCATGTTGATTAACTCATCTTACTACGTTGGTTGATATATCTCAGCCGACGCCAACCTTTTTCAGAAAGTCCTCACAACATTATCTTTTTCCTTTTTACTATAACTTTCAAAAAAAATTATTGTTAGCCAGTCAAAAAGTTTAGTTTTCTATTGTTATATGTTTGAGATTTTTCTTGGTTTTAACCGTGTGTCCCCCAACAATTTTAATATTTTTGACACGCGTTTTTTTATAATTATTTTTTAATTAATCGGAAAACTTGTTAATGAAACTTGTAATGATAATCAAATGTAATTTTATAGTTATATGTTTTTTTATATTTATTTCAACAACAACTTTCATTTTTCCCTTGCATCTGATTCGTTAAAATGAGTCATTGTCGTAGACATTAGTTTTTGTTTTTTTATACATTTCGGTTTATGAAATTGTATAAAATGCAATTCTGTTTGTATAAAAAATCGAAGAAAATGTAATATACAATATAAAATTACATATATTTCATCATATAGCACTTAATGATTATACAGATACGATACAAATCTTTCTTATAAATTACCTGCATGGAAATAAATTTATAACAAATTGGAACACTTTTTATAAAATTAATGTTTCTAGGCGAATTATTCAATCAACGCTCCGAGCAAAAATTTGGGATATGGGGCAGCGCAATTGTATGCACTATAGCTAAAACATACGAGTAAGGAATTTTTTATTTTGTTATACGTAAAAGGTGCCTCTACTTATACAGGTCCCCCTTGTTTTTGTTTTTATAATCCATATATTATTATAACTCACTAATCTTTTTTTTTTGTTTTGTGTTTTATATTAGTGTGTGCCGGGCGTTGGCGTTGTAAATCCAATTAAAAAAAACATTTTTTTAATTAATAAATATTTCAAACCTATACGATTTTCATTATGACATACAAATAATTTTGTTATAGTTTCCTAGGAATTACAGTATTACGTATTAGCCCCACCATATAATCTTGGTATATAGGATGATTTACAAATTGACCATCTTAAAAAGAATATTTTTGAAATTACAAAATGTACAATAAATTACATCAAAAAGACACAATAATTGACTCTCTTAAGTTCATTTTTCCTACAATTCTTACTTAAATCTCTCCACCTTATCCCCGTCAAGGTTGACATATTCCGCCAATTTTCTATCTAAATTTCATAACTGGCTTTAAGACAATCTCGTTACGAACTTTTTTAGCATCCATTTTCACCAAATTCTAATGATTGTTTTCAAATCCTTTTTTGTTTACCGAGAAAAAATTTTTGGGGGAAAAAAAAAATTTTTCCCTGAGTTCATAATCCCCTTTGAAGCCACAAGATTCTTTACTATATTATCAAAATTTTTTTTTGGTTTGCCTACTCCCAGAAAAAAAATTGTGGTCACGCACAATAGTGAACAACTTAGTAATTATTGGGCAGCATATTTTTTTCATCTAATATATAACTGGTTAAATTTTTTGGCATAAAATTGCTTAGACTCTTAAATGTCTTTTGCAATATTGCAATCCTTGCCTTGTGTCATTGTGTTGTTCCTGCGCCAAACACTATTTGTACATTTACGGTAAAACATTTTTTTGTATTTATTCTATTAGTAAAATAAGAATTTTAGGCGAATTTATTCGAAACAGTAAAATTCGTTGTTAATCTTACTTAGTAATGCATTTCTGTTAACTATGGGGGGAAATTAAAGATGGACTAGCGAGGAATTCATAATACGAAAAAATCACTATTTTTCACTTAAAAATGTTCTGTTCTCATAGATATTTGATTGAAATCTGTGAGAAAAGAAAAAAAAATAGTAATATTTTCATATGGAAAAAGTTAGAAGTTCCTCACAATTTCAATGAAAATCTGTTTTCCATCATATATTTTTCTAGTGAGCTGGTTTGGTCGAAATGAGTAGGAAAATCGTGTTCTACAACACAAAATTTTCACTAATTCATAGAGGAAAAAACCTTTGTTTTTATTAGTGTCATAGGTAATTTCTATTTTTGTAGTCTGAGTAAAAACTAAAATAAATTTAACTTGATAATAATAATTTAATATTAGGAGATAAATTTTACCAAATAAAGCAACAAAATCAATAATTTATATTGAATTTAGTGAGAATAGCACAAAATGTGTTGTTTTGAGCAGGAATGTTATTGCAATTGTTGGAGTCACTTATACTAGCATTTCTTGCATCTCTTCTTCCCAATGGAACCTCCCAACTTGGTCCATCAGCCTGTATAAATAATAATTGAGTTTAAGTATTATATATTAATAGCGTAAAATAATGTAATTTTTTATGTATCTATTACAAAGACAGAATCAGAATTTTAAGAATTGTTTGATGATTAAAATGAGATACCCATGAAAATTTCACGGGATTAGCTATCTCACCTTCTATACAGATAACTAATACCATTATTAGAGTTTGAAAGTTTATGAATTTATGTAGAGTTGGAAAGTTTATGGTCTCTCAAACTCTACATAAATTCATAACTCGTCTTAATTATTGAATTCACAATTATACGTTATTTATACATATTTAATAAATTTTTTTCTTCTGATATATAAATATAAAATCTAAACAAAAGTTATTGAATTTCTCAAAATTCATAACTAATACTCTAGTTCTGTCTCAATTACTTTTTTCTAGGCTTAAAGTAATTGCACTTACTAAAACAATAGAATTCCTTGCAACAAGTGTCAATATATCAGCACAAGAGACAGTTTGAGGGCATTCCTTTTCAACTGCAAATTTTATTTCATCAATTACATCATATCCATGTGTTGAATTTATATTGGTGTTTGATAATTTTTCACTTATTAAGGTTCCATTGCCGTCTAGAAGCATCGATGCATCACAAGTCACAACCCTACATAAATAAAAAAGTTCGATCAAATCAGAAATATTTTAAAAAAAGTCATAAATAAAAGATATCTGTCAAACATGTATATTAAGTCAAAAAGTACATATAATTCGATTTGATTATCTAATTATAAGCTTATTTATAGACCCTCTTATTTTCTAGAGAGTAGTTTTTTGATATTTAATAAGAGAATAATGAAAACTTTTTCTTGTAAAAGGTATTAAACATTGATAACAAATAACAAGTAACTATAATTATAATTGATCTTGCTTGATAAACATAAAATTGGTGGCAAAAGCAAGAAGAGATATGATCGTAAAGAATAAATTCAAAATTTTAGCTATGTTTGACAAGTTCTACTGAAGGACTGTCATAGAAAAACAGAAGCTTTAATATGACGATGATGCCTTTGGTTCATGAGTATATATATGTCTCAATGAGAAATATGATGATCTTTTCTTCCTTTAATTGTAAAATTGGACGTTTTGAATTGACACCCACCAATGTTGACCCGCGCCGGGTGGGTTATACATTAGTTTGCGAGCCATCTCAATTTCCCAAAACAAGTTAAAAGTCTGAGTTTTATAAATTTTAGAAAAATAATAAAGTTCGCATTATTTGGAATAATTTGTCATTGCTTTAAAACTTTAGATAATATATATATTTACATATTATGTATATAATTCGTATTTTATAATTATTCAAAAGAAAAAAAATTATATATATATTTTGAATAAGTATTCATTAAAACTAATTTAGTTTAAAATTATGGTATATTTGGATCACTATTTTACAACTTTAAATAATATTATAAAGGAAGCTCGTTGTGAATTAATAATACAAATTCGTTTTAATTGAAGGTGTAGCCAAATTTATATCCTAAATCAATTTGGCTTATTTATTAAATAACCCCCTCTCAAATTTACAATTCATTTAGGGCCATTTTTGCAAAATTCTCAGCAGCCCACAAACTCCCACCATCAACACCAGAGCCCCCACTCAATTTTGAACTTTTTTTTTTTTTGTAAACCAAATTAATTTCCAGGCCCAACCGTTAATTTTAATTCAACCCATTTCCCTTTTCCACTTGACCCGGCCCAAACCCAAACCCAATAACCCATCTTCCCCTTTCCTTCATCCCTTCTCTTCCTCACGCTATATCCAGCAGAAAACAACCCACAGGCGCGAGAACAAAGTTCCCAGACGCACGACCCCCACGAAAAACCCCCTCAAACGCGACAGAATCCCAAAAAATCACCCGCGTCTCTCCGCGTCTCTCCCCCACGCTCTCTCTCCCTCTCTCCTCCTCTCCCACGCGAGCTGCACAACGGCTTTAGAGTCGTTTCCCTCTGCAATCGTACGACTCAGCAGGCTGGCAGCAAGGAAGGTGCGAAGCCTCGTCTAGCTTACAGCGACGATGGCGCCACGAAGCCAGCAAAAATGGAGCGTTCCGAAAATCATGCCCTACCCCTCCAGCTCCATTGCCCGCTGAATTGTTTGGATAGGAGTAGAAGATTTGTGACTTTCAAAATTTGGAAATGGGATGAAAAATCACGATCCCGCCCAAAAATCCGTAAAACCCTAATTTCTCTCTATATAAAAACACTCCAGTTTCATTATAGGGGTTGGACTTTGGTTTATAAAAAAAAAAAAAAAAAATCCTCAAGAAAATGATTTTGCTTTTTGTATGTGGTAATAGAACGAAAGGGATTCTTTGGGAAAAGGTTTTAAGGGGGGAAAATTTTTGGAGAGTTCTATCGAAGGGTTGGAAAAATTTTCAAAGAAATTCTTTGATTAAGTCTGTTTATTTCAGAGAGAACTAAGGAAAATTTTTAAGAGCAATCTATTGATCTCCTCTGTCGATTTGTTTTTTTTTCGTTGGAACGGGAAGAGCGTTCGTGAACAGTTGAGAGAAGATAAAGGGGTAGGTAGTAGCTGTTGCGATTCTCGGATTAAAGGTTTCCTCGTTCATGGCTTTGGAACAGCAGCATCCGATTGTCGAAGTCGTCGCTCTCCGCCTCGTTCGTCCAGTTTTTCTGCTCTAGAGAATGTAATCTCACTCCTTGCTTCATAACTATTGCTCATTTCTTGTTTTGAGATGGTTCCTTCTGGTACTTTGGGGATGTGTTGCCGCTGCCGGTCATTAAACCTTGACATAAATATATGTTGTAGCTGGGAATCGCTAGATCTCTTATCAAGTCTTCTTGCTTGAATATTCGTGGACTGTTTGCGCGTATTTGCAATACCATATGTGTTTTGGTGGGTTAGACGCTAGTTCCTTCAGTTCCGTTTGGTCGCGAATGTGTAAGCTCGGACGGGTTCTCGTCTTGTTTGTCGGATAACCTTTGTATTTGTTTGCCTCGAGTAGGTTGTAGTAAGGTTAATGAGTTTGTATCTGTGAAACTCTCTTCTCTTAGAAATTACTTTTTCTTCTAAACTTCCTCTAAGTATATGGTTTAAGAACATATGAAGGCAGGTTCCCTCTCTTTCTCGTTATTTCAAACCGTTGTTCTGTTCGTCTAGCCTGCCTAGTTGGTCATTGTGAATGAATCTGAGACTTATAAAATTCATTTATAGGGATATTGCTTGCTTATCTTGCCTTGCATTGAGCATGACAACAGCTCGGAGTCTCCTCCGACTGCTGGTATTGCTGGCCGGAGGACAAAGGTTTTTCGTGATTGATTTAAAATTCGTATTGCATGCTGTTTTGTCACTTTCCTGTTAGCTTATTTTTCTTATCCATTTAGCATGTTATTCGAGTCCTTTCTGCTTGTTTGGAGTCGTTCGTGCTATAGCCTCGTTGTCTAGTTTGTTTCTTGGGCATGAGAGATTCGTCTATATTTCTACTTTACATTAGATTTGTCTTGGTTTTGTTATTATATCATATACTAATTCATTTCGTTATGCTCCATGTGAAACTTGCTTGAGTCCGTCTGGGACTCCACCTTTGGTTCTTGCATTTCGGGAGAGCCTCGAAAGCTCGGAAATTGTTGTCGAGTCAACCTATCAAAACGGAAGTGCCAGATTCGGAATCGTGAAGATTTAAGAACTTGAAGAAATCGTTCGGAAATTTCTCTATTTTATATATCTTTGTATTTATTTGTAATGGGCATAAGCCCTGTGGTTTTTATTTTCTTGTAATTATGTTTGTATGTTTAGATTAGGACAGGCACAAAATGGGTCGAAACCCAAAAGCAGGTGGGTCCAAAACTCGGTCAAGGCGAACAGAACCCGAGTTTGGACCCAAAAATCTCTCTCTCTCCCTCTCTCTTTATCTCGTTTTATTACTTGTTTATGTCCTGCTTTGAATCACGTTAGCCTAAACTTAGAAACCTCCAAACCCCTCCAAGACGCTTTTTCTATTTCACTAAACTTAAAACTAAGCCTTGAAAGTGATAAATGTTTCAACTCGTAAATTTGTATAAAACTCTCTTAAGTTCAAAAAATAAATTCTACAAGTCCGTTTGAATTTAAAGAGCTTTAACCTTAAAAAATGAAAATTTGCAAGATAAATATTTCAAAATTTGCAAAGTTTGCCTAAGTAAAAAACTTTAACAAGTTCAACTTCAAAATTGCAAAAGTTAATAAAATAGTCAAATAAGTTAATCGTCGGAAAACCGTAAGTTAGCGGAGCGTCTTAGGTGCTTTTCCGAAACCTTCCTAAGACGCTACTATGGAAATCCCGAACCCCATTAAAATATTTTCAAAACGATTTTCTTTGTTGAGTTGTTTTGAAAATGAGTTTTCTTGATTTTCTTAAAAAATTTAAAGTGGCGAGACTCCTAAAAGTGGAAAATACCTCTTTAAAATAACGAACCTTTCGAAATCATTTTTTCGATTTTATTAATTTTTATTTATAAAAACAGGAAATGACGGGACTACGCTGGGGAGAATTTGGAGGATTATACCTTAAGATTTAACTTATTTGACTTTGCAATAAACTGTTTTACTTGTTTTAATTACTTTAGTTTTCGAAGAGTGGCATTTCATGGCATATTTTGCCAAACGGCAAAGAGTTTGCATTAGAAAAATGGAAGTTACGCGGCTTACGCGACTTCTTAAGAATACCAGAAATCATTTGGGAGAGTATCAAACAAATTAGTGGAATGCGTCACCGAGTTGGTTTGGTAAGATCCACCACGACGTGTCCGACCGGGGTGGTACTGTCATTTTAAAACAATTCTAGTAAAAACCTAGGGAATAGAGCTAACCAAATCCCAAAAATAGCGCGTTTGCCTAAGACGACCCAATACCCAGAGATGTTGGCCATGTTAGAAGACCACCTTGAGTCCAAACGGCCACGAGGCCTAAATGGAAGTTCATATTATGTGTTTAAAATTTGAAGGTGTTACGGTGTTCGAGAAATATTTCAAATGACGTTTATACATCCCTCAAATAGCTAGCCAACCATTGGCAGAAAAGGGATCACATATCTGTTGTAGAACGCACAATATTTGTTTCCATAATGCTTGTGAAATATGTTGTTTTATCTGGAGATATTCTAGATCACTCTTCGTCACAAATTTTTAGAACCCATACGAAACATATCGAGTCACTATCCAAAAGTGATCAAAATACTCTAGTTAGTCTTTAGTTTCCAAAAAAAAAAACGAACTTATTGTTCTTTAGGATTATCTCATACCAGAAAAGATCCTCATTTCAAGATCAAAAGAAATTTTGAGAAGAAGAAGATTTTATCTTTTTCGACTACTTCAAGGAAATTAGAGGACATTCAATCAAAAAATCAAAGACAGGTAAGGAAAGATACCGTCAACTTGTCTCGACTCAAGTCAAATATTTTTATTCACTAAATTCCCACCAAAGTCAAGTAGATAAATTCTGTCTACTTGGTCATTTTTATATATTGGTTTTCTCTATTTGTGAGCCAGTTTATATTCGAATAAAGCAACTCTTAGTGTTTACACCCTATATGTGATATCTGTATGATTTACACCTCCAGGCCAAAACCTATGGGTCTTTTGATTTTTTCATTGGCAGGTATTGTAAAATTGGATCTGTGTTGATAAGTTGGTTGATCATCCGGATTTACAAGGTCTATAAGGGCCCCTAAAGATTCCTTTGACGATCACAATTTGTAAAAAGAAAGGACAATGATGGGGGATAACAATGATGAGATGGACATGAAGATGTTGAGTGGCTCCAACCCGTCGACGCTGATAAAAAATGAACTGATTAGGCAGGTTTGATGCAAAACAGATTGCCCGAGGAATGACCAAAAGAATGCAAGATTCGTCTAATTTTCCAATCTCATCCTTCAACCCTTCACGAGATGGAGAACTTCACTCACTGTCCTCGCCCAAAATTAGGAAGGCTCCTAAAGGATTTACACCATTAAGGGAATCTCAAAACTCAACTTTATGAAAGGTTGAAAGCAATGGAGCCGGTTTGGACACGGAACAGAGAATTGTTCAACTCTAAATCAAAAGATACAAAAACATGATCAACAGCAACTTGATCAATATTGCAGGAAACCACCTGAATGGAGGACGTATTGGATGATCAAGAGTGAGTACCAGACATTTCGTGAACGAGTCATTTGAGATATTCATTCGAGAGAAAAATGCCCAAACATTGGCCAAAATTTTGCATATGAAGTTCTGTTACCTTATTTGAAAAAATGTATCGACATTTCTTGTTGAACTCGTTTTGACCTGATTTATGCTCCAAGGGATTACTAGGAGCAAACGGCTCGGTCATATACCCAGTAAGATTCCATTTCTATCGTAATGGAACTGGGACAAAAATTTTGAGAGGGACTCAAAAATTTATTTTGAAGTTGGACTTCTTTAACAAACGTCAAAACAGAAGGCCAAAAAATCTACGGGTTTGAACTACGTTCGACTTGATTTCTCAAGAGAGATACGTAGGCGGCCCATGTCGGGCCCTCGGTCGTTTTCTTTATCAAAAAGTCCTATTTTGGATAATCCCGAGAGGGGAACGACATTTGACCTGATTTCCTCTCCAAGGGTACGTTAGGAGCCACAACGGCTCGGTCATATACACCAGTAAGATTTCAATTATCTTCATAAGGAAACTGGGACCAAAATTTTTGAGAGGATCTCAAAAATTATTGAAGTCGGACTCTTTAAAGACAAGGTCAACAGAAGACCAAAATTCTCCGGTTTGAACTACAGTTCGACCTGATTTCTCAGAATGAGATACGTAGGCGGCCCATGTCGGCCCCTCGGTCGGTCTTTATCAAAACTTCCTATTGTGTTTTAATCCCGATAGGGGAATACGTTGACCGGATTCCTGCTCCAATGGGATACTAGGCACCAACAACGGCTCGGTCATTATACCCGTATTAAAGTAAGGAGTTCCATTCTTTCATAATGGACACTGAGACAGAATTTTGAGAGGATCTAAAAAATTCATTGAAGTTGGACTCTTTAACTAGTCAAAACAGAAGACCAAAAATTCTACGGAGATTAGCCTTGGGTGGATTCTCAAAAATTACGACAATCTAAGTATGCAACTTGGGACAGAATTTTGAGATGATTTAAAAATTCCACAAATGTCATTTGTTACTATTAGGTAATTGGGACACCCTTTTGAGGAGGGACCTCAAAAATTCCAGAATGAGCAGACTCAGAATTAAATGAACCAGTTTGAGCGTTCTTATTATATTTTTAAACGGGACAAATTTTGTGAGGAGGGTCTCAAAATTCCATCAAATAGGCCATAACAAAGAGGCGCGAGGTGTAAAGCCAAAACAAGAAGGAGCATGGAGACAACACCAAACACAAATCAGTCTTTTCAAACTAGAATTTTTCTTTGGATGCAGGAACATTGAAGAAAAAAAATGGCTATTAAAGATGTGTCAAGAATGACAAAAGGCGTCACTTGCACAACATCGTGGACTCCTCAAGAAAACCTAGAAAATATTCCATCTCATTTCTCTCATCTCTATCCTTTATATTGCTAAGTGATTTATAACAAGGTTTCTTCTTATCTTATGCCAGGAATATTGGCGAGCCGTCCACATCATTACAGTTGGATTATTATCGAGACGTTCCACCTCGTTACAGTTGGATTAATATCGAGTCTTCCTCCACCTCGTTACAGTTGGATATTATCGAGCCGTCCACCTCCTTTACAGTTGGACTATTATCGAGACATCCAACCTCGTTACAGTGGAACATTATCGAGCATCCACCTCGTACAGTAGGAAATTACGATTCTGTTTCCATCAAAATCGTACAGTTGAGTGAAACATTATCGAGCTATCCACCTCGTTACAGTTTGGAAAAATTATAGAGCCAGCCACCTCGTTACAGTTGAAAACATTATCGAGCCATGCCAGGCCTCGTTAAAATAAAAAATCATGCCTCGCAAACATCATGCATCGCGAGTCAATAATTATGCATGACGAGAAGTTCATGCCTCGTCAAATTTATGCATTAGCGAGAAGGACTTATACTCGCAAAAATCGCATTCGCGGAATCCTTGCATTGGGAAAATCAGCATCGCGAAACGAGCATGCATCGCAAAAAAATCATGCAGTGCGGAAAATCATACATCGCGGAAAAAATCAGCAATTGCCGAAAATCATGCATGCGGGAAAACATGCATCGCGAAAATCAGCAATTGCGGGAAAACATGCATCATCGGAAAATCATGCATTGGGAAAAATCATGCATCACGAAAAATCATTGCATCGCGAATCTTAAAATTATACATCGCGAGAAGGACCTTTATACCCGCTGAAATGTATGCTCGACGAGAAGAACTTCATGCCTCGTACAAATTTATATATCACGGAAGACTTGAACTCGCTGGAATTTATGCTCGAGAGAAGACTTCATGGCCTCGTCAAATTATATATCGCGAGAAAGACTTTATACTCGCTGGAATTTATGCTCGAAGAGAAGACTTCATGCCTCGTCAAAATTATATATCGCGAGGAAGACTTATTAACTCGCTTGAATTTATTGCACGACGAGAAGATTTCAGCGTGCCTGGGCAATTTATATACGCGAGAAGACTTTATACCTCGCTGGAATTTTGCTCGACGAGAAGACTTCATGCCTCGATCAAATTTATATATCCGAGAAGACTTTATACCTCGCTTTTGTTGAATTTATGCACGACGAGAAGATTTCATTGCCTCGTCAAAATTTATATATCGCGAGAAGGCTTTATACTCGCTGGAGTTAATGGGGGCATCACAGAAGAATGCCATGCTCGTTGAAAATCATGGCATTCGCGAATTTGAATTTATACATCCGGGAAGACTTCCTACCTCGTTGGAATTATGCATAACGAGAAGAAACATGCCTAGTGAAATCATGCATGCGGAAAATTCATGCATAGCCGGAAAACATTATTGCAAGTCAACAATTATGGCGACGAAGAAGATTGTATGCCTCGTCAAAAATTTATGAATCACGAGAAGGATCCATTGCCTCGTTGAAATTGCTCCATCGCGAGAAGATTTCATTGCCCTCGCTGAAATAAAAGTATGCATTGCGCGAGGATTCATACCTCGCAGGAATTTCCGTATCGCGGGAGATAATTCATGCCACGCGAAAGGAACATACATGGATAAAGAAAGGGAAATCGTGTATCCAGAAATCAAATATTTATCACGGCCTCAACTGATCTTTTATTTTGATAAGAAGTAAACGTCAAGAAGAGCATCGAAGATGACGACAAAAGAAAACATTCATATCGTATTAGCATTTATTTAGTTATTTTTGACATCAAGTATAGAATACGTTGGGATGATATTGAAACACAAAGGCATAAGCTTGATTTGCTTGAACGTCCAGACCGATCGAGTCGACGCGAATATGGAGGAGAACAATGAAGTGTCGACCAAGGTTTTAAGAAGGACACTGTCTCCCATTCCTAATTGCCTTTAAGCTGACGAGTTTATATCATTATTGGTCGAGGAGCATCCAAAGGATGAATTCTTCCCAAAAACCATTAGGTGCGGGACGACATAAAAAAGGATCTGCCGCCACAACGGGGAACTGTTCTAGCAGCGAACTGGAAATGGACAGAGTCCAAAAGAGGAATGTCAAACTCTTAGGGACGCGAGCAGAGGATCGGATCGACTTCCACCACAAGCGAACCCCTCCCCCCACCTCGAAGCATGCGAGTTTTCTTTAGTTTCGAGTCAGTTCAGTCCCGCATCTGGAAGTTTTGATTAACCGGAAGCAACTTTCGAATCCTGCGTGACAATGCGCCAAGAGCTTTGGAAATGATGTCCAGTTATGTTCTTACCTATGGATGTGAAGAGATCCGCATTCATGGCTAAGAGGTTACAAGCCTCCTTGTCAATCTCTTTTAATTTGTCACTGTCTAAAACGAAAGATTACCTAGCATAATCGGATTTCTTTTTCACCGGGTGAGGTCGAACACACACAGCCTGATTCCGAAGATCTAAGGATATATAGGCGGATCAATGTCGAAAAACTCGGCTGTTATCCAACATTCGTTCTCGAATTTATTCGCGGGCATTTCCGTACTTCATAATTCGGGGATCGAGATGGCTTTTGATGATTTCAAAATCATGCGGTAAAATCAAGCTTATCGAACTACAAGTGGCCTGAATTCTCATGTAAACCTGAGATATGTAGGAGACTCGTTTGCAAGGGTTTCGGCCCATAATTCCCCAAAACTTCTTTGTCAAATCCTTATTTTAAAAAAAAAGGGCGGAATTGGAGTTGGTCAATTGGTCGGCAATTTCATTTTCTTGAGTTGCTTGACTCAACCCAAAGTAAAATGAGGGAAAGTTGTTGACACTCAAGTTAACCCGCGCCGGTATAAATAGTGTTCGAAGCATTCTTAAAATTCCAAAAACAAGTTATAATAGTTTTATAAATTTTAAGAAAATATATAAGTTCGCGTTATTTTTGAATAATTTGTCATTGCTTATAAATTTTAGATTAATATATATATTTTATATAATCATGTAATTAGATATTTATAATTATTCAAAAGAAAAAATATATATATTTTAATAAAGTATCTACGTAAATAACTTAAGTTTAAAATTAGGTTATATTTTTGATATCATATTTTACAATTAAATAAATTATAAAGGAAGCTCGTTAATTAATTAATACAAAATTCGTTTTACTTAAGGTGTAGCCCAAATTTATTATCCAAATCAATTGGCGTATTATTAAAATTTAACCCCTCAAAGTTCCAATTCAATTTAGGGCCATTTTTGCAAATTCCTCAGCAGCCCACAAACTCCACCATCAGCACCAACAGCCCACTCCAATTTTTGCCTTACAAATTAATTTCCAAGCCCAACCCGTTTAATTTTAATTCAACCCATTTCCCTTTCCCACTTGACCAGGCCCAAACCCAAACCCAATAACCCATCTTCCCCTTTCCTTCATCCCCCCCTCTTCCTCACGCTATATCCAGTTGAAAACAACCCCCAGGCGCGAGAACAAAGTTCCCAGACGCGCGACCCCCACCAAAAACCCCCTTCAAACGCGACAGAATCCCAAAAAATCACCCGCACCTCTCCGCATCTCTCCCCCACGCTCTCTCTCCCTCTCTCCCACGCGAGCTGCACAATGGCTTTAGAGCCGTTTCCCTCTGCGATTCGTACGCTCGCAGGTCTGGCAGCAAGGAAGGTTGCAAGCCTTTCGTCCTAGCGACAGCGAGATGGCGCCACGAAGCCAGCAAGGACGTCGAAATCATACCTACCCTCCATCTCCCTTCTCGCTTGAATTGTTTTGGATAGTATTAGAGATTTTGAATTTCAAAATTTGGAAATGGGCTGAAAAATCACGATCCCGCCCAAAATCGGTAAAACCCTAATTTTCTCCCTCTATATAAACACCCTCCATTTTCATAATAGAGGGTTGGACGTTTTGGTTAAAAAAAAAGAAAAAATTCCTCAAGAAAATAGATTTTGCTTTTTGTTTGTGGTAATAGAACGAAAGGGAATCTTTGGGGAAAAGGTTTCAAGGGGGGAAAATTTTTGGAGAGTTCTATCGAAGGGTTGGAAAATTTTTCAAATAAATTCTTTGATTAGTCTGTTTATTTTCGAGAGAACTAAAGGAAATTTTTAAGAGCAAATCTTTGCTCTCCTCTGTCAATTTGTTTTCGCTGGAACGGAAGAGCGTTGTGAACAGTTGAGAGAAGATAAAGAGGGTAGTAGCTGTTGCGATTCTTGGATAAAGTTTCCTCGTTCATGGCTTTGGAACAGCAGCATTCCGATTGTGAAGTCGTCGCCTCTCCGCTCGTTTCTGTCCCAGTTTTGCTGCTCTAGAGAAGGTAATCTCGCCTGCTTCATACTATTTGCTCGTTTTCTTTTGTTTCGAGATGGTTCCTTCTGGTACTTTGGGGATGTGTTGCCGCTGCTGGTCATTAAACCTTGACATAAATATATGTTGTAGCTGGGACTCGCTAGATCTCTTATCAAGTCTTCTTGCTTGAATATTCGTGGAGTTGCGCGTATTTTTTGGCAATACCATGTGTATTGGTGGGTTAGACACTAGTTCCTTCAGTCATGTCGGTATGCGAATTAATGTGTAAGTTCGGACGGGTTCTCGTATTGTTTGGTTTTTTTTCGGGGAAATAACCTTTGTATTGTTGCTAGAGTAGGTTGTTTAGGTTAAGGGTTTGTATCTATGAAAACTCCTCTTCTCTAGACATTACGTTTTCTTCTACACTCCCTAAGTATAATGGTTTAAGAAAACATATGAAGCAGGTTCTATCTCTTTCTCGTTATTTAAACCTTTGTTCTGTTTCGTTAGCATGCCTAGTTGGTAATTGGGGAAGAATTCGAGAACTAATAAAAATCGTTTATGGGGATATGCTTGCCTTATCTTGCCTTGCATTGAGTGAGCATGACAACAGCTCGGGTCGCCTCGACTGCTCGGGTATTGCTGGCCGGAGGACAAAGGTTTTTTGTTTTTTTCGTGAGTGATTTAAAATTCGTATTGACATGCTGTTTTGTCACTTTCCTGTTAGCTATTTTTCTTATCCATATTTAGCATGTTATTCGAGTCATTTCTGATGTTTTGGAGTCGGTTCGTGCTATAGCCTTGTGTCTAGTTGGTTTCTGGGGGCATGAGAGATTGTCTATATTTTCTGTATGTACAGTAGAATTTGTCTTGGTTTTTTATTATATCATATACTAATTCATTTCGTATTATTCCATGTGGAAACTTGCTTGAGTCCGTCTGGAATCCACTTGGTTTCTTGCATTTCGGGAGAGCCTCGAAAGCTCGGAAATTGTTGTCGAGGTCAAAACCTATAAAAACGGAAAAGTGCCAGATTCGGAAATCGTGAAGATTTAAGAACTTGAAGAAATCTTCCGGAAATTCTCTATTTTATATATCTTTTTTGGGAAATTTTATTTTTTGATAATGGGCATTAAGCCCTGTGGTTTTTAGTTTCTTGTAATTATGTTTGGATGTTTAGATAGGAAAGCACAAAGGGTCGAAACCCATAAAGCAGTGGGTCCAAACTGTCAAGGCGAACAGAACCGAGTTTGGACCCAAAATCTCTCTTCTTCCCTCTATCTTTATCTCGTTTTATACTTGTTTATGTCCTACTTTGAATGACGTTAGCATAAACTTTGAAACCTCCAAACCCACGCCGAGACGCTTTTTCTATTTCACTACAACTAACAAACTAAGCCTTGTGAAAGTGATAAAATGTTTCAACTCGTAAGAATTTGTATTAAAAAAACTCTCGTAAGTTCCAAAAAAATAAAAAGTCTACAAGTCCGTGTGAATTTAAAGGGAGCTTTAACCTAAAAATGAAAATTTGCAATGATAAATATTTCAAATTGCCAAGTTTGCCTAAGTAAAAAAACCTTTAAAAAGTTCAACTTCAACAATTGCAAAAGTTAATAAAATAGTCAAATAAGTAATCGTCGGAAAACCGTAGTAAAGTTAGCGGGGAAGCGTTTTGATTACGCTCAAATTACTCTTAAATAGAAGCTAACCGTGTTTGTGTCAAGTAAATAACCCAACTAGTGAGGTTGGAATAGTTCTCACGAGGAAAAGTCTAGATTAACTTCAACTTGTATTGTATTACTATGGTTCGGTTAGTGAAGACTTCCTTAGAAAGTAAAAACATAAAAAGGGGGGTTTATATCTCTAAATGAGTAAAAAGTAACCTTAACGAATTTGAAAGAGACATTAGCAAGTTTCAAAAGTTGGATTTTAAGCAATTAATCAAAGTAACTAAGGTTTACGTGTTCCCCACAGGTTCATAACTTGATTACTCCTAACTATAACAATTCTTTCCTAGTATCTTGCAATGCAAAGTGATTACGTTATGTATTTCTAAATCATTGGTCCCGCATATTAGAAACTCACTCAGCATCTTGTCCAGCTCGCGTGTTGCTTTCCCAAACCCTAGCTTCTACCTCATATAAGATGTATGCGATATTTGACTAAGTTATTACATCGTAACCATCAATACTAGCCTATTAGATAGCCTACACCCTAAATCTATGAATAATCTTCATATTATCTACCTCTTGGTCCGGCACAGAGTAAGTAGCATTAAGCGAGTTCTAACGTTTGATCAGCCGTTAATTTTAAAAAGACTTCTAAGCGGAAAGAAAGAAAAGGAATTATTAATACATGGCAAGACAGATTCTATAGAATTGTTATTTTAGATGGGTTTAATACATTTTATTTGTCTAGGGTTCCCACACCCCTAGTTATGGAGTTTAGTTACTATAGCCCCATAAAAACCATATTCAAAATATCAAATAGAAATTTCATTGTACTTACTTCAATGAGAAAGAATAAAATGCAAAAGGTTGCTGATTAATCACCACAAAGCACCAACAATCCAATCAATGAATCCGAAAGTCTAATCACTACTACAAAGAAATCTAATAATATGATGTCTAATATCTGGTGTCTCACCTCAAAAACGATGCTTTTTCAACTATTTATTAAAAATAAAAAACCTGAATTACCACAAGAATTCTAATGCTGGAAATCTGCCAAAAACGCGGATTGGGTCGGACGGACCGTCGTGGTCTATGACGGACGTCATGGACTCCGTCGTCCATACTTGTGCACTTTATTCTTGTGCTTGTCATTTCCCCTCGCGGCAAGATGACGGACCGTTATAGGCACAACGGTCCGTCGAGGGTCTTTGTTTCAAAATACTTCACTCTCGAAATATGGTACTGGATCACTTCTCTGAAATCAAGACAACATGCCGAACGGACCGTCTAGCATGACGGACCGTCAAAAGCTTTGTAATCCCACACTTGTAGATTCCCCATTAATTCCTCAGCAGCCTTCTCTACACTGCCACCTACGGACCGTCACAAGACGACCGACGTATCAGCTCCGTAAGTGGTTCTGCATTTCTTCTCTAAAAATCTAGGCAATTTGGCTTTGGACAGATTTCCTGCAAAACAAAGAGAAACTTATATAAAAATAAGCACAAAAAGGCTTTTTTTGACGCACTAAACTGAAGGAAAAAAAATATTAATGATACCGTGGAAACCACGGTATTAATAAAACACCCTCAACTTAAATTGTTGTTTGTCTCAGCGACGCACTATGACTCACTACACATCTTTGCTACAATGGATCCATGTTTTATCCTTCGCAATCATTTGGATATAAATCCCGATTATTTCATCCAAATCTATGCAGCTATCACTTTAGGCTGAATTTTTGTGGGATAAGAAAATGACACAGACTCACCATGCATTAACACCTATCATCTTCAATCTCTTCACGAGCGTGCTAACACTTCTGGTGGTTATTGCAAACTAATGTCCTCACTTTAGAACAAAAATACATCATTTTTCACACAATGGATTTTTTTTAGTTGAGTATAGGGATACTTTTCAACACTCGGCTCTCAGAACAAAGTCACACTATTCATACCTATTCCATAAAGCTTGCCTGATTTTCATGCCTTAAAGTTCACTATAACAACCCTAGGATCACGATAGGACTTGTGGAGCAGCTTGGGATACATTACAAGCCTACCCGACTTACGTGTCTGCGTTTGATTCCTCGACTTCCACGGTTTTTGCCTCTTGTTTCCTTTCTCTCCCCGCTCTTCTTCACTTACTTTCTCCCTACATTCATCCCGCTCTGTTGTGGTCAGCCGTCCTACTTACTACCGTGATCTGTTGGTCTGCCCTACCTTTACCTTTCCTTCCCATATGCCACCCTCTTTATACATCTTCTCTTCTTTCGCTATGATTCCGTAACTTATTTTTCCCTGAAGTGGATCTGGAGCGGCGTTTTTGTATCAATTCCCTCTTTCTCCTTACTTACACTTCATCTCGTTGCATTTTTCCCTCTGGCCCGCCAAACCCTTCAGCCTTTGTCCCTTCCCTTGTCGATACTTTGTTCCGTATGTGGATGTATCTCGTCAACGCACGTTCAGTCGTATCTTAGTCCTCCTCGTATACTCAACACCACCACCTTAAACCGCGTTTCGCTTGCTTCTTCTTTTGGGTTCACTTCCGGAACTTCTGCATCTTTGGGGAATGTGCCCTTTTTTGCCCTACTGTCCTAACTTTCTCTCCCAACTTAGGGTTTTTAACTGCGCTTTACGCCCCATTCTCGATTGTAGCTTCCTGGTATTTTCACCACCTCTACACCATCGCCCCTCCTTTTAGTTTTGCCACACCGCATTGTAGCTCCGCTCCTCACTCACTTACATCCTCCTGACTCGCCGCAGCACTTCTCTAATTTATCCGCTTTTTCCCCAGTTTTTTCTGTTGGACTACTGATTATGTCCTCAGCCATATTGTATCAGATGCTACTGTACTTCTTGTTATCTGCTATAGCCATTTCCCTGTTTAAAGCTTCTTCCCCCTCTGACTTATATTGTCTTTTGTCATCTAACCCTCAGCACAGTCACTCCCCCCATACACCACCTCGTCCCCCCCCCCCCCCCCCCCCACACACCTCTAAATATTACCCATTCGACTTGCTATTTTTGTTCCCCTATTAAGATGCCCGCCGATTGTATGGATTTGCATCTTAGGTTTAGCGTAAGTCCTTTCATTGTGTCTTACCCCCTCGTAGCGATACTTAACTATGGTGCGTCTTGCGCGATGATCTTTTCCGCGACCGAAAGTAATCAGGGTGGTGAGGAGGATTCAAGTGAGGTGGGAAAAGGCGGGAAAGAGGGAGGAGGAGAGAGGGAGGGAAGGGGGGTCGTTTTATTCTAATTTCGACTTCTTTTTGTCTTTCGTTCCCTCCTTTCTTTCCGTTCTCCCGGGTTATTCTCTCTTTCTACCTTCCCTCACGCACTTCTTTTCCCTTCTACCATCATCTTTCTAGGGCCTTTTGTACCCTTCTTATTCTTCCTCTTTGCTTACCATTCCCTAAATTTTCCTGGTGGATCCTGTGTCCCCTTCTAGTTTTTTTCCCTTTTCTCACTTTTGTCTTTATAACAATGTTTCTTTCTTGCTCTCGCCTTATCTCTCTGTCTCTCCTTTCGGGATCTAGCGCTTACCTTTGTGATTCTACTTCTTTTTCTTGTTGTAATCTGATATTTTTCTTATTCTTTACTTTTCTTCCACTAATTTGAGTCACTTTATTTTTTCTCTCCTCGTTTGTTCTTTCAACCCCACTTTCCAGAGTATCCTCCATTACTAGCCACCCCTCAACTCATGGGCTTTGCCATGAGTCAAGGTTTACACACTACCCAAATATGGGTCAGGGCCATAACAAGGTTGTTTTACTGCATTAGCCACCCTCAACGTATGCTTTTGGCATAAGCTTGAGGTGGCAATGTCCAAGGACCGGGACCAGGGCCAACACATGTGTTCCCCGAAAAGATGCAGTTAGGGTGAAAAAGAAAGGTCTAATTAAGCTCAGATATTTGGATCAAGAAGGATTAAAATTTCATTTGGTTTATTTTATTTAGTCTAGGAAAGGCTTGTGAAAAAGGCTATGAATCCGTTCCTTAAATTGTCTATACAGCTTACTTTCATGCAGGACTAACCAGGCAAGTTCTAGCTAAGTACCAATAGTGGACTATTCAAATTTCCTCACAATCACTTGACATCTATCAAATATACCAGATTGTCAGACACCTAGTTCGAATTTAAGACTTAGGGTTAAGCAAATGGTTGTAACTATCTTTCTGATTAGAGACACCACAATATCAATTCTATGCTAGTCATGCATTATTTATAGTTTATCAGGATATCATTTAGCATCATGCTCTAGTGAATTTTAAACTATGCACAAGATATAACATGCCGGTTCAACTAGAAAAAGTAATCAGTCTTTTGGGAAACAAAAAAGACACAAGGCAAGAAAACCCCAAAAGAGGATAGTGAATTGGGCTACTCATTGATTCACCTAACCCACTCACATCCATTTACTCCACCCCCACAAAAAAGGCATGCAATTTCCCCATGCATACAAAATGTAAATACTAGAGTGGTAGGGGAAGCCAACCTATGGCGCAAAGCGCCGTCGACAGCAAGATGGTGGGTTCCGGTCCACAGGAACCCACGTCCGCTGCCAATCTGGACACCTCAGTGATGTCCTTAGCAACAGCCGCACTCATCAGTAGTTGCCGCCGCGATATCTACATGCGGGAGCTAGACGCCCCAGCCGATAACTCTAACGCTCTAGCTGGTGCGCACGCTCTTGTCAGCAAGTGAGGCTCTCCTGCGATCCTTATCTTCGGCGCCCTCGTCCTGCTACGGGCCTCATTTCCTCTGCTCGGACACCATACGCCTCTGGCCTCTCTCGAGGGGGACTGGTGGTGGAATTTCTGAAGTCGTAAACAGGGGACTGCAGGTATCCTCAGCAGGGCTCGACAGAAGCGTGGCCTCAAGACTCCGGCCACCCTTGCCTCTAGGATCGTGTCGAGGTCTGCACTGAAGATTGTCGAATGCACAGCCGAGAGCGATCACATCCGCCGGAGGGCGGGGGCTGGGCGGGATAACACTCTCAACTCAAAGGAGTCCAGAGATGGTTGACCTCAGCAATCTTCCGCCTCTGTAACTGTTGCATCTTCCCTCTCTTGAAGTGTTCAGACTATGTAATCGACTTCTGCATCCCACGGACTTGAATATGGTGCCAGAAGGTGGCCATTGTGCCTTAGTTTTTGGACCCTAGCAGCGGGACCAGTAACGGTAGAGGGGCTGTTGCGAGAGGAGCTAGGCGGCTGTGCTACTACACGGTATAGATCGACCGGGGTAGTGTCAGTGTACGCCTATGTAGCTGTGCGGGCCCTGGGCTACCGTATCGCACGATCAACAGCTAGTGGGGGCAGGTAGCTCTGGACGGGGCCCTCTGCGTGACGCCAATCATTGGCCTGCGCTCTGATTGTGAGACCGACGTCGCAGTGCCCTGCGGGGTTTCTTAAGCTGATCTAAGTACCATATGGGCACACCGCGGACTGCAAAGCAAAGACATACACGGGAGGGGGTAGTTGTAGTGACCTTGAATGCCCTTTCGTGGCATGGAATGGCATGGAGAAGAAGCCATGCGAAGTCCACCTCGAAGCCGGCTATCATGCCGCCATCACAACACTGCTTGATCCCAGGTAACTATGTTTTAGCAGCTGTGGGGGAGAGGGGGAGGAAAGGCGCAGTGACGGGACGAGCAGCCATAAGAAATTTGCTACGACATGAGTGTCCTTCTTGTGGCCCCCTAGGGGCGCAGTGACCCATACAGCACACATCTCCATCTACTGCCGGTGCAGGCCAATCCCCTCTTGGTGGTCCTCTCTCAGTGCTGGCTCTCGCAAGAATGTCCATCCTTCACTATCTGCCAGCGGTTAGTCAAAACTCGGCAGAGATGGAGGTCGCCTCGAAGTAGAATCTGCACTCTCGCTTGTATAGTACCTGGGATGGCTTGGTAGGAAATGTCAACTGCACACCCCTAACTCGAACCTGCTCCAATGGGGGCCTGTTTAGGGGCGCAAGGACCGCCTTGTTCGATCTGTGGATACGGCAGGTCGCGAAGTAGGAGGATGCGTAGAACTCTCGGACCATCTCCTCGTCTGTAGCGTCCCAATGGACGTGCTTGTTCCACTCTAAGCGATGCCGGTTTAAGAAGGTATGGATCTTCGGCAGCGTGGGAAGGAAATCCCTGGTAAGTACCCGCCAGCTCCAAGTGAGTGTCTCGAGTCATTTACTCCTTTATCGGTCTAGGAACTTCCACGTCGGAGTAAGTAGTAAAAATCTGAAACTGGCCGTCGACACACCACCGGTTGGCTGGTCAGCGGGCTGGGGTGGGGACCTGAACTGTGTGCTTGGATGTAGAGTCTGAACTGTCAGCCTCATCAGCCGAGGCCGATGCCTGCCAGCAGTTGGCGGGTGCGGGAACTCTGCAGAGCCAGAAGAGTCCTCGGACCAAAATTTGTATACTCTTAAGGAAACAGACGCCCTTCCCATTTGTGGCAATATCCAGAGGGTGTGCCGGTCAAGTGTGCGCTCCTCATCAGACTAGGAGGACAGTGGAATAACGCCGGACGACACCGTCTTAGGTGTAGTCTCTAGGGTGGCCGTCATCTGGGAAGGGGCGGAAGGACTGGGGGCACGCTTGACTCAGGGTCACGCGCATCATCAGGAGCCGAGACAATGCGGGCCAAGACGGAGCGACAGACTTAGATCGCCCGCGGAGCGTAGGTGCGGTCTGCTGGGGTGCATAGTAGATAGTACTGGTGCGACGGATGCAGTAGACGGTCCTGTCGACAGGAGCACGGTCGTAGATGTGTCCGTCAGTGGCCTGTTGACAGGGTAATTTTCTGCAGAATTTCTTGGTGATGTGCCTGCGAATTCAAAAACCCATAATAGAAAATGCTTACCTATTACATAAAAAAAAATGATACGAAACTTGGGTTGCCTCCCAACAAGCGCTGATTTAAATGTCGCGGCACGGGACTGGGGGACACGGATTACTCGACTTCACAAGATGGTTTGCCGCTATTACGTTATTCCCCGATGCTTATGCCCAAAATAGAGTTTTATCATCTCTATTCCTCTTAAACCCGCACTCCCTCCTTGGATTTTACTCAACGCTCCATGAGGGACCTAATTGGGTAATCAAATAAGGGCTGTCCATTTGGACGGGCGTTGCCCGGAAGACAAGGCACCCCAGAATGTTCTACAGCAACCAAATCCACACCATAAACTCTTGTTTTGCATTTTCTGTTCCAGCTCCTTCTTCATCTTTCTTTGTGGGGGATATGGCAGATAACGATTGGAGACACCACTCTGCCTCATGGCTTACAAATGTTGAGGTCGCTTCTTCATTATTCACACAAGAACGTACATCTGTCGGCTCTACAAGTCAACTAAGCTCTACCTGTAGAAAGGAAGGCCTCCCAAGAAAATAGGCACTTCAACGCGACCTCACAAGCAAGAATAACAAAAACAAAAAAAATCAGTCGAAATGATGAATGATTTCCAATTTTACTAGCACATCATGGGTATCTATAGGCCTTTTTCACTGTCGACGGCCAATCAGTAGCGCATTCGAAGGGGTTTTGGATCCCCCAAACCCAACTTCTTGTTAAATTGAAAGGGGCATGAGATTTAGGCGTTCAACCAGATCACAATGCTTTCGCAAAATGTTACATGACCCAACGTTACAAGGAATATGAACGCACCCCGGATCTCTTTCTTTTGTACGAGGAATCTTGTAGCAATAGCACTACAATGTGTAGTCTATCATACCTCGAAAGTGACCGATGATTTTCTTGGTGACCAGATCTTTCAAAAAAATTTAGAATAACAGGGAATTTGTTCTAGAGCTTCACAAAGGGACGTGAGAGAAGTTGTTTCAACATGTTATAAACGCCAGGGGGATATTACCATTACTCGGTTGTGGTGCCCCACTAATCTCGGAGGTAAAGGTGGTGTGGCCTAGGCATGGGAATTACCTTGATAGATACTTTGATCTTTTCCATTACGTTCTTCTGCTCCCATACCCTTATACATAGAATATCCTTTATCACATTTCCTAAGTAGATGGAATAGGTGGGTCGCTGGTTTGCATACCAACCCGAAGTACAAGTAGTGATTGTCATACAATGCGATCATTCTTTGGATGGTGGACAGTGTTGCTAGGAGAGTTCCCGGTGCAGTGTGCTCACTGCTCGCAAATAATTGGGGCCACTTGCAAATCGATCTGCTTAATCGAAATTTGCATGTGTAATCAACTTGTGCCAAACACTAGCTAAATAACACACTCAAATCTTTTAATGTGCTCATCAAGTAGCAGCGAACCTCCTCATCATTTTGTGAAACACATCCTCAACTCGAGCAATGACTATCTCCACAGTCACTAGAGTAACTTCACGATTTGAGGAGGGTCGGGATAGGGCCCATCCTTGTCGTTTCCATAGGTAGTTACACCTTGTTAAAGTGTTGTAGCGGTGGTAGTTCATCTCGGACATAATGACCTCACGTGTAGTTACAGTAGTTCCGGACCTGGTCCACTTGACATTGCGCCATTATCCTGATTTGAGCCATGGGCGCGCTTGGTCGTAAACCAACATCGTAATAAAACACTTCTCGTTTGGAGGTGAGTGGTTAGCCAAGTAGTTGACTGCATAATCTTTCTACCACCCACAGTGACATGGTTTAGTACCCTGAACCCAAGCTCAGTTCTCATCTGGAGCACATTTCTTCCGATTTCATCGTGGATGGGTTGTGAGTGGACGGCAATGCGAAGGTGTTTTCCCCTGTATCAGGACTTCCTAGTACTCAAGCTTGTGTATTCTAGAGATTTTTTATAATTTTCAGCGATCTAAGCATAAGGACAGTCGTCATAGATCACATGAGTATAGTGGCCAAAACACTCTTTTTTGGGTTTTGGATCATCTTGTCCCTATGAAGTGATTCTGTCAGTGACTCTTCATCATAAGGTGATTTGGAACACTTTCTCAAGAATGAGTGATCTATCCCACGAACTACTAACGCATCTAATGGTGTGAACAAAGTTTTCACTTGTCTTTGTGGTGTAGTTTCTTGGAGACAGGAAGTAGCGTGCTAGAAGACATCCCTTAGTTGATCCAGGAAAGAGGGAGTTTTATGGGAGCTAAGGGAACACAAATATCAGACTCTCAAGTCAGGAGAGATGGAAACACTCTGAGCCATATTTACATCTAGATCCAAATCAGGCCCCCACACAACTTTTAACATGTGTTACTTAGCTAGATGGGCATTGATCCTCGAAGGTATAGCCTGAAAACACAAAACTCGGGCCGGTGAGCATTTGCAATCAGACTACTAGTTACCACAAAAGTGTGCCTGGGGTGAGGAGGCAAAACCAGTGGACAATACGAATCTGTTGATATGTTATCATAGCATATGAGTATCTTGGAGCGGGGAGCGGGATTTCTGTCCACATCTGTTGATGTTCAAAAAGGAGATCGGGTAAATCTGACCATGAACATCAAAAGGAGCTGGGATGTTCTGGTTCGAATCATCATATTATCCAAATGCGCTCTCATATTAGGAAGTGTGCGCTCTAATCGTATGGTAAGGAAACCAACAGTTCTTTCTCTCGGATTGGCATACAAGGGGCTAGTTCGAAAGAAATCAAAACAAATAACCAAAGTACAATCAAGGAAAATATCAACTAAACTATAGCAAAATAGTGCAAGTATTCTAAAAGCTAAATTCACGTGGCAAAGCGGAGCCAAAAATCTTGTACGCTCCAAATGATCGTAATAGAAGTAGTTAAAGCGGTGCGTGTCCGTAAAGAACCACCCAGAGAGGGTGGGATCGTTCCCATGGGAGGAAAATAGTCGAGACTGAACGTCAACTGTTATTACTATTGTTCGGTGAAGGACTTCCTTAGAAAGTAAAAACAGATAACCAGGGGGGTTTTACATACTAGAAATGAGTGAGTAAAAGTAACTTAACGAATTTAAAAGAGACACAGCAGTTTCGAAAGTTGGATTGAATCAATAATCAAAGTAACTAGGGTTACGTGCTCCCAACAGGTTCCTTACTTTTAATTCCAAATAAACAAATTATTCCT
>JAKWJA010001956.1:0-36876 GCA_027704765.1 Solanum habrochaites | reverse complement strand
CCCCTTACCTCCCTCTATTCCAGTTGGCACAAAATGAAGTTAAGTGTATCTAGATTACGTCGGAGAGCCTCACATATTTAAGCTACAAAATTGTAAACCACAATTGTAAATACAGTCCTAAATAAGAAGAAGTCTTTGTCAACAGAGTAGATGAAGGTGGTGTAGACAACAGGATCAAGACATGTCCAGAAACAACCCCGATGCCGTCAACATTGTGACATTTGGTACTGCTAACATAGGGTGGCCTGTGGAAAAGTTGTACTATGGGGTGTTAAATTAAAGATAAAAAGACATGTTAACATGATGTAGGGGGATGGGGGAAGTGTTTGGTAAAAGGTGTAAATATAGAGGAAGTAGTGTGTGTAGATGTTGAAAATAACCTTCTTCATAGAGGAGGTTCGACTGGTAAAGGACTCCGCTAAAAGGAGCACAACCGCTACATTTTTTGGACTTTGAGGGAAAAAACCGCATATTAGATTTGGAAAAAAGCCAAAACCAAAGGTCCTATTGGACGGTGTACATCCACGAGCCAAACGATGAGCCAAACAATTGAATATCCGTCGATGGTTTCGTACGTCGACACTTTGTTGATTTTCCCAAATGGCCAAAAAGTCCATTCTTTGTCCCAAACAATGCTCGTGCTGTGCGGGCCGTCGATGGGACTACGGGGTGTAGGTTGGGGTCTTGTCGTTTGGCACCTAGTCGACTGCCAAATTATTTACTTAGGGAGTTAAATTGATTAATTAGTCAGGTCATTAATTAAGGTTTTGGGTGGGTTAATTTAGTTAGTTAAATCACTATATAAGTTACCCTACTTCGAAAACCAAATTAACACCCCATAGTTCTCAAACACAATTCTCTCAAACTTCTCTCTACTTTCTCTCTTTATTCAAAGACTCCATTGAAGATCAATCATCAAGGACAACTTGGGATTCATTACTTCATTTTTTCTTCATAAAATTGTAAGGAATCCTAGGGTATGGAACATATTCACTTTAGGGATCTCTTTCCCCAAGAGGATCTTCAAAATTGGTTTCTAATGAAATCTAAAAGTTGGTTTTTCTTCAAATTTAGTAATTGATTTGATGTTGGTTTACTTTGATTATTATTTATAGATTATGATTTTTTATGAGTTAGTTGTTGTAGTTATTAGTCTTTGACAATGTTCTATGAAAGAATCAACGAATGAACCCTTTTCCCCTAACCGTAGGTTATGAATTGAGATTTATTTGATTAGTGATGATACAATTGACTTAGTTATTGTATATATTACTATTACATTATATTATTAACTAAATTTATGGATGAATATGGTTTTATTGATGGTAAGATCTTGATGGATTTCTATGAAGGCTATGTGGTAAGACTTTATGATCTTGAATCCTCTACATCAATAATGATGGCTTATACTTGATGATGATTTTCAATTGAAGTATTGTATGTAATTAGGTTAAGAAGATGATGAATGTGAAGAAATTTCTTGACTATGTGAATTGTGAGATCATGTTAAGGGTATGATGATACAAGGTTGAATATGAATAACTTGTATCTTACTATGGTATGACTATGATGTGTTGTTCTCATAAATGAAAGGTTGTTATGAAAGGAAATTATCATGCAATACCTAATGAGCTAACGACATGATATACAAATATAAAGTCTCTTATGGCCTAAACTATGATGATTAATAAAGGCTTAATGACATTTCAAAAATATACTTTTGCTTAGCACCGAGTGAACTAGATATGAAAGGTGTCCCTTCGCAATGTGGGAAGGTAGGTTCACAATGGTTCTCATTAGATAGATATTACAATGTGATTGTGCATAAAGATGGTCTAGTTTGTATTCTAGTTCTTGAACTAGGTTGCCCCCATAGGAATAACAGCTAGTGGATCCACCTAGAATGCTATGTTCATGTGTTGGCTCAACCTTGGAAAGTAGAGAACCTTTTTTCTATGTAAGGTTTCATTACACCAGATTCCATGTTTAGATCACATGGTCTATTGTTTGTTAAGGAGATTGTTCCCAAAAGTATAATGAATGAATGAAGTAATGAAGATGAACACTAACTAGAATGACTTATGGGGTTCTACTTAATGTAGTAGGGGTATAGGACTCTGTCTATGCATTGTAAAAGTTGTCCTTGAGGGGAGTCCTAGGAGGTTATTCTTATGTTCTTATTAATTTATGATATCGTGAAATGTATATATGTGGATATATATGACGTTGCTCTAATACGATGTTGGTTACATTGATGAACATTATATTGGTCTAAGTTGATATATATGTTAATGTCTACGCATGATGTTATCCTATATGAAACAAGGCATCACTTATGATCTCTTTTCATGTATACTTGATTGTGTGGGGTTATAGGGCTTCGTATGAGCATTGCACTTGTAGGATTGGGATGGGATTTTTTGTACTGGTCTTCTAATTTAATGACATGAACTAATGAATATGAAATGTTGAGATGACTATGTGATGATGTTGTCCTTATTTATGAACATATCTTATGATGTTGTGATCTCTAACTTGTATATGTTCTCTTGTATGTGCATCAAAGGCTTTCAAAATGACTTAACGTTTCTATAGAAATGGCCCTTTTAATGCATGTCATGAAATGATATTATGTGCATATGTTTCCATACTTAAGACAAGTGGTTGTACTTACCCATATTCTTTATTTTTCTACTAATATGTAGGTTCGGTCCATTGAAGTCTTTTTAGGCTAATTTCAAGAAGACTTGGACATATTTACCAAGTTATTAGTGAGTCCTCAATGTTTGAGGATGGGGCCATCTATCTAGCCTAGTAGGATTGTTATGTATAAAGAAATTCGTCTTTTTCCTATATCATTTGAGATTGTTGATGTAAGTCTATAATAGCATATTGTACTTGTAATGTCTATGTCCAAATGTTGTACTCCTTTTAGATGGTTTGATATGAGACAATGCTATTAGACTATTTCCTATGTATTTGTTGTATTGTCCAAACGAGAAGCCTATGTAAACTTCGTAAGCAAGGAGTCTATGTAAACTTCATATATGTTATGTGATAGGTCTATGTATATCTCAATATATAAATATTTTTACTTTTCTACGTTTTTGACATATGACATGCAATAATGAATGCTAAGGGATAGTCTAAGTCCTTTCAGAGGAATAAGACACTTGTTACATATAGGAGGTGCTCCATAGTTATTACAAAACTAGCTTAGTAAAGACGAAATTAAACCCACTTTCTGAAAGTAGGTTCTTAAAGACAGAATTAATACAATTATCGATCAATAAGCCTATTCTATTACCTCTTATTCAAGAAAGCATAGAGCACTAAGTTAGAATCGCATTTGCAACTATAATTTCCCAATTAAAACATGAACAATCAACTTAGCACACTTTATAACAATAATAAAATTAGTAAGTTACAACACCCATTTGCCAATTAATGCATTCAATTATACAATCAACCTCCAAGGGAAGGAGTTTTAGCCAAATAAAGTAAAAACATTAAATCGTTACAACAATGCGTTCCATCTAATATGATAATGATCTGCGATTCCCAAATTCTAAAATTTAAGCTAAAAATCTCACAATCTCTTAATCTCTACTCAAAATGTAAAGCAAGTGTTCTAGAATGCAAAAAATAAAAAACCCAGAGATAAATAGCGTGGGAACTCCTTTTATTCTATTAAAAATTGCATTTATACGTTCACAAAATTTAAGCACATGGTCAACTAAGCGAAGTTAGTCAGGATCGCCGATCATTCGACCCATCCGCATTCTCTCTCTTCTCTCGCTTTTGTTATTCTGCAAATCATCCCGATATCTGAACTTTCAGAAGATCCAATGTAATTCGGGCTGAAGGGTAAAGATGTATGATCATTTTTGTTTAGTGACTTCGACCTTCATGAAGCATTGGCTGTACTTCCCTTCCTTCTCATTTTGTTTTCACTCTTGTTCTTATCAATACCAAAATTCTTGTATGGCTCCATGGATACGCCTATCTGTCCTTCCACAATGCAAAGCACTATGCAAAAAAATATCACAATTTTTTCTGTTGTTTTTCTTTTTTATTTCTTTTTAATAAAACGATTTCATCTTTTTCGTAGTTTTCAAGACAAGTCTTCAAGGGTGAATTTCAGATTGCTCGATTTATTTCCTCATTTTTACCACACCCCTGGCCTAAGTTGGTTATTCAAATAGACCAAGGCTTCATGAAGGTTTTAGTGGGGACAAAAGGGCCAAATGTATTCATGTTTTATTCAAAGAAAAGGTTAGATTCACATGGCGCAAAGTTGGGTTCACACTCTCACAAGGTGATCACAAAGAGGTATAATAACAATCTGGTTTACTCAAAAAAAAGTTTGCGTAAGATTATTTCTTTCATTGAACAATGCCAGTAAATTCGACCAACTGGACAACTCCTATGTATGACAAAGTACATATTTCAAGAAAAACTCACAACAGAAGGCATTTATCCCAATGAATGATCAAGAACCTACAAGTTAAGATCGCATAAAACTAATATTACAAGACTCAGTTTGAAAATTGACTAGTCACAATGAGAGGCTAAAAGTTCACACATGACTTATGCAAATCAAATTTTCCTCATTAGACTTGCACAAACAGTTTGTTCTATCAAGAGCACTATTTAAGTCATCAATTTTAATCGCAATCGACACTCAAATGTGGAGGAGAATATCGAGAACATTCAACAATCAACATTGCCATTAAAGCAACACAAGGATATAATTGAGATCCAAAAACATTTATAGAAGCAATAAAAACAACTAAATATCTTAAAATCAACGAAACAAAACAAAAAAAAATAAATACAACCAAGAGGATATATATGATGATACCATCAACCCACCAAAAATACAAAATATTATCCTCAATAAAAAAAATATTCATGTATCAAAAGTAAATGCATATAGGAAGAGAGTAAAGTTCCCTCTATAAGGCTAAGAGTGAGGCTAATGATGTGTATTTGAGGTGATCTCAATTTTGCAATCATTGCTTGACTCTCCTTTAATCGTGGGATGTAATCCGTTGGGACCAATTGTATATGTGACTCAGAGTGAAGCCTCTATAGATACCCATACCAAATCACCCTCTAGGTCCTCGAACATCGCCTCCTTATGATTTATGAGCTCCTCCTCATAAGTATCCAAGGAATTAGTCTTAATAACATCATTAGCTACATCAAAATCTCCGGTCACAATAGTTAGAGGGATCTTAGAATTAGCTAGCATCTATGAACTATGACCTTCGAGAATGGTAACTCTACCCCATAACATTGAAATATATGTGGACTTTAGCTCATAAACATTATGGCAAGGTCTAACAATATTAGCTCTCAAGGATGTTACGTCATTCGATATTCAATCACCCTACTCACAAGCCTCAACCCATACGGTTATGGCATCCAATGATAGGATATGAGACATAATCAACTCACTTTTTCACCTCAGTTCCTCCTGATTTGGATACAAAACGACAACTATAACTCTCTCTATCGTACGTGGGACAACTTCCTCAATCCTTGAAACTCGCACATCAAATGAATGGGTTAGACGACCCAATTTAGTAGTGATAACTTTGCCTACCACACATATACAAACGTCATTCACAACCTCTCCTTAGTCTTCATCAATCATAGTAAACACTAGAGGGAAGTAAATTCAATCAGAATATTATAGACCATACAAGGTCGTATAGATCGCACATAGCACCTTGACCTATATACCTTAACTCATACCATATATGATAAATCCCATATCACATAATAAATGCCGATACAGCCTGTTCATAACATTTATTACAATTAAAACACTTCCCACCATAATTAACCAGTGAAAAATCACTATGCAATTAATATCACTCTAAATTAACCAAAGGATTAGGTCACCAACCACCTTCATATAAAAAATCACCATCCTTTCCTTTTTCGATATATATATATATATCTATATATAGTATATATATCTAGCTATATTACATATAATATGTATATATTATATAATATATACTATGTTATAATGATCATCATATATACCATATTATGTACTACGCTCTCTCACCTAATATCATATAGTGTATATCTATCTATATCTATATATTATCTATCTATATATATATAAGAGAGCGAGCGCGAAGACGACGAGCGCGCCAGAGAATCAACTACTATCCTGCAAACTAGAGCAAGGGGCCAACAATGAGAAACAAGAATGCAATAACCCATAACCATCTAAACATAGGTAATACTAGGAGATCAGAATCAAGCCCGCACGGGAGAGCCAAACTTAGGAATTCAAGGAATACCTGGGGTCCAATGGTGTTTTTTAGAGTAAAACCCCTAAATTAAACATGAGTACTGCAATACAAACACATTTAAACCTTTTTAAATTAGTAGAATCATGCCTTAGAATTCAACATAGAGTTTCACGGTTTTTAGTGATCTTTGTAAAAAGCCTTTGGAATTGTCTCCTTTAATGAAAGAAGAGTCAAGGATGAAATCACCATACCTTAATAGTTGAAGTCCCAAGAAGTTGATGGAGAAATCAATGAAAATCTTCAATCCTAGCTTAACTTGGGTTCAAGCTCCGATGGAGTCTTGCGAGAATTTTATTTAGGAGAGGGGTTCTGATGTTGAAAAGAGAGGTCTAATTCTAAGTCTAGGTGTTTATACTAAATGAATATACTTTAAACACCTAAAATAACAATCTACAATTTAATTAGGATGTGGTGTGAATTTCCCAATTCACTCCTCACTTGGCCGAGACCTTGTAGAAATTAAACGTGCAAAACGAAGTCCCCAATCAATGACCATCATAATGCGATGTACTTGACCTCTAGAAGGTAATTTAAAAGATTTTTAGCAATCATGCATCACATACATATGAAGAGTAGTGCGGGATTAAAACTTTTCACTTTAATAGTAAAACTTATTTATAAAACATAACAAAGAACTAAATCTCGTCATAAGCCATCTTAGAAACATGTCAATATCATCTCAACCGTTTCATCAATTGGAAAAGAAACTTATAGTCTATTATAAAAACTTTTATAAAGTAAACTAGAAACATAGTTCATGTCCTCGGACCTATGACAACATACCAATCTTGATAAAAATCTACTTCCAAAGCATTAACTTCTATAAAATCCACACTTTCCACCTTCACTTTTAGAAATATAGAAACATATTGAATTATCTTAATTAATGTACTAAGTATGGTGAACATAAAAGAAAACCATGCAAAAACGTTCATCGAAAGAGTTGAATAGACATAATACAAGGTAACAATTATATATAAGACATATTCCATATTCAAAAAGTGAGACTTTTCATCACTTTCGAATGTATACCTAAAATTACTCTAAGACTCACTCGTGTAAGACATGAAGATACTTCCCAGACACCCTCTTCAAGCACACATAAGTGATCGTCAAATCTATACTATATAATAACCTTTCTATTCAAATACCTTAAATCATCCAACATTATTAAATTTATACATTATTGATACAACTAAACAATTAGGGGATTTCACATAATGGTCTTGGAATACCTATGGAACTCACTCTAGCATCTTTAAAGCCTACTCGTGTCATGTGTAGATAGAGTCCCATTCCACTACCTACACATTTTAGAACCTATACAATGCTAAAATGCGCATCCTACTTGATAAGAATACGAATTAACCGAAATAGACCACACTCGCTAGGTATACAATCCAGTTTGATAAGACCCTACACCGTTGAAGATATTCTACTTTCCAAAGATGGATCCACTAGGGTTTCCAACCAAGGTCTATTTGGCTAGAACTTATGACTTCCTTAAAAATGGTTTCATTCCGTAACCTCACTCTAATTCAATCATTCTACTCAAGAAGAACGCACCATTTAGGTATATACCTTCAAGGTTTTCTAATCAACCTTCTTTTCATATTCAGGGTTTCACATTCTTAAACTTCTTTTCTTATACAAGGTTTTACATAATTATTCATATAATGGTAAATATTTATGTCTACCTATCCTAGAATTTAATTCATACAGTCATTCAATGACATTCAAGTACCAAATAGGGACAACTATGTATACCAACAAAAGATACAACATCTTTTTATAAAGACTCTCCTTTATAACAACTCTCAAAATGAAACACGAAAAGATACATCCTATCATGAGTTTTATGGGTTAATAAGGTTTTAAAATGTTGAATACTAGTTTTACTCATTTTTGAGAGTTTCAGACTTAAACGTCTAACAACTACAAAGACGTTTGGAAACTAGCCTTGTCTGCGAGCTAGTGTGTCCTTATTTGTGCATGTTTTTAGGTGTTGATTCGAGCCTAAAATAAGCGGGGTGACCCTATAACCTAGAGGGACAAACCTAGGGTCAAACCGTCTGGGAAATACTCCCCAAGGACCAACTAAAGTGTCCTTGAGGAGGACTAAAGGTGTGGCAAGAAGGCTGTCAAAACAACCTGTTTGTGGCACTGCTTGTGCATTGCACAACTTCCACTTAAGGCAAAAAATTTTTTCCCTATAATTTAGTATTTTCATGAACCATGCTGTGTGGAAATTAATTCCAAAAGAAAAATGTGGATGTGTCCCAGCAACGCCCAGCCATGTCGCAGATTTGGTCGCGTCGTTTTTAAGTCAAATTAGACTTTGTTAAAAGCTCCAATGAGTGTGGGGGTCATTTGGGTAATTTTATATTAATTATTGGTTGTTATTTTAGTTGGTTTTAAGTATTTGATGTTAGTATATACCCCTAAGACCTTAATTACAATTCACTTTTCATGAACCAAAACCCCTCTCCCAAGAAAAACTCTCTCAACACTCCATGGAAGCTTGAACTCAAGGCAGAGATAGGATTGAAGATTTTGAGTTGTTTATTAACCAAATTTTTTTAATTATATTTTAATAAGGTATGGTAGTTCAGCCTTGATTCTGCTCTCATTCAAGGAGAAAGTTCAAAGGATTTTCAAAAAGGTTTCATAATCCTAAATTCTTCTATGAGAATTCTATGCAAGGGTCCTTGAATGAAAAGGATTTAATGGGTCAATTAGGATGTTTTGAATATAAATTGATGAATTTATGATTAAAAATCTATGGACTGATGATCAAGCAATTTCTCTAATTTTTGCATTTGAAGTGGGTTTAATGTATTTGATTAGACCATTTTTGAATCGTGTTTAAATCATGATGTATTGTGATTATATGCTGCTAATTGTGCAAAATTATGATGAATTGTTGGATAATTGAATAAGGGTTATCAAGGCTTTGATGAAGGGTAAGTCATCTCAATTGTCTAGTTCTTATTAAATTTATCTTGTGTGGTATGTCCACTTATAACACCCGTGTTTATTTGATGTATATGAATGTACATGTGAATTGTGATTATAGCCTTGAAGGCATTTATTGTGAAATAAAGTAATGTTATGAAGTATATGTATCGAGATTTCCTTATGAAGTTATGAATGTATATCTTGAAGATACTATGTCTAATTGAAGGATGATATTAATGTGAAGTATGATAGTGTCTAAAGTATGATGAATATAGTATGATCATGATTCGGTATCTTTGTTATGAATGATGGTGATTATGTGAAAGGTCTTCTCACATATACCTACACACACACAATCAATGAATGAATGGAGTTAATGAATGAAAAGGGGTGTTTTGGGGTGGGCACTTTTGGTGAATTGAGATGAAGTGTTTAGTAGCAACCTCACCATTCCTAATAGCATTACAATGAATGAATGATAGGTTGGAGGTTAAATACTCTTCATGAGTTGAAATGTAGTATTCAATAGTAACCCTTAAAGATTATTACTCTTTGTTAGTTGAGATGTAGTACTTGGTAGAATCTATTAACATATACCCAATGATTGTAATGAATGTCTAAAACTCTGTAGAGATTTTAAAATTCTTAGCACCGAGAGGACAGGAAGAAGGGGAGTATACTCTTAGTGAGTAGAGATGTTGTATACTATGTACCTGTAGAGATGTGTACTCTTCGTGAGTTAAGATGTAGTACTTAGAAGCTTTATCGTTATTCCTTGACTATGCACCCAAATAGGTTTAGATATGGTAGATCTATGTAAAGGCTAAAATAATGAACCTACCTAAGGAAAGTGGGGATCCCTTATACGGAAGGGGTTAATAACTGTATTCCATGTAAATCTCTCATAGCCTATGTCTATTAAAGCTAGCCTCTACAAAATTAATGTAATGAACTAGGTATTCCTAAGGGTGTACTACTTGGGGTAGGTGGTGGAATGGGATGCAATCTATCCATTGCACAAGTAGTCATTTTGAGGGTGTCTTAGTGTGTCCTTTTCAGGTAAATGAAATGAATGGGTTACCATATGATGTTAATGCTGTAATCTTACTTTATGTATAATGTTAATGAAACATGTTAAATATATGACTAGTGTTATTAAATCATGTTGTTTATATGTCTAATGTTAATGAAGTCTATGTAAATAATGAGTGTGATGTTCCTAATCTAGGGTGTTTCCTGAGGAGCATTAAGTGGAAGTAGTAGTATAGGATGGTACTTTCACATTGCACTAGTGTAAGTTGGAGGTTGTCTTGGAGGATGGTCTTTATGTTAAGACCTTAAATGCATGAATGTTTCTTCTATGTAATGAATGTTTACTTGTTAATAAGAGGTGAAGTATTCTTGTCTTTGGTAGTCTTAAGGATTATCTAGGTGTGCATTGAATAGGGTGTATGGGAGGTATCTTCATGTTTTACCTAGGTGAGTCTTAGGATAACTTTGGATAGAGGTTCTAAAAAACTTGTGGTATTCTAAGTGACTAATGGATTTTTTAATGATGATGGCTATGTGTTGAGGATGATGGACGTATTACCTTGTATGCTAACTATGACTTATATGATGTTTTGTACACTTGATTAATAAATGCTTTCCAAATTCGCATGAAAGTATATTCCAACTATAATATCCTTCTTAAGCATGTTTAATAATATTTCCATACTTAGTACAATGTTTGTATGAACTCCATAATCTTTTATATATTTTAAACTATAAGTGGAAGGGAAGTGAAGGTTTCTAGAAGTTCAAGCTTGGGAAATATAGTTCTCTTAAGTCTCATGGTACGTCATCATATGTTCAAGGACAAGGATTTTAAGCTTACTTTCATTTCTTTTAAAGACTTTAAGACTTCGTATGTTTCTTTCAATGTAAAGGGTCATGACCCTATGATTATAAGACGTGTCTAACTTATCTTATAATGATGAGACTTGCTCCGTAGTTTTATTAAAAGATTTTCTTATTAGTTAGGTTGTGAAACTTTTTAATTCCGCATTACTTTTCATACCTATGTTGTAACGACCCAAATTACCTCATATATATTACCGAAGTCTTTGTCCTCAAAGAGGACTTAGACTAGCACGTAGCATTCGTCATAACATATCATAGGTAAAAAATGAGGAAAAAATTAAAACTTTGTAAATAGTGAGGTTTACATAGACCTCTTGCACATCATATGTGGAGCTTACATAGACTCCTCGTATATTGATGCTTACATAGTCTTCTCGTTTAGGCAATATAACCAAATCATAAGAAATAGTGTAATACTTCATCCCACATTAAACCATTTAAAACGAAGCAAAACATTGGACATATCCCTCATACAAATACATATTGCCATATATGGCTTACAACAAATGTCTTCAAGATTAGGAAAGAAATGAATGTATTTAGATAATAGCAACACTATAATGGTAGAACAAGTGGACTATCCTTGAACTTGAGGACTCACCAATAAAATTGTTGGAAGAGTCCAAGTCTTCTTGCAAAGTTATCTAGAAAATCTTCAATGAACGGAACCTATAGTTTTGGGGGAAAGGGAAGAAATATGGGTTAGTAAAAATGACATGTACTAAGTATGGTTCCTATGAATAAAAATCATGAATGCATGAGAAAAGGTACAATTTATTTAAAACCATGTGTAGCATCAAATAATCTTAACATATACATATATGGAACATTGAAACATCCAAACTTACACCTCAACTGAGAGTGTAAACGATCGTTGTCACTTTACAAAATTAACAGTAGTTGAGATTGTTCCCAGAGAGAATTTCTTTACATATAGTGTTTGTTGTCGATCTTATCCGATTGTTATTACTATCTCCTAATGAATTCAAACAAAAAGTAAAATTTGAGTCTGACTATAAAGGAAATTTTTTTAGGCACGAGGCAAAGATTCCAAATATATTTTATAAATGATGACTAGGTATGGGTTTTCTGTTGTTTAAGAGAAACCATGTTAGTATTCACTATGACAAGAACTTGTGAAACTCTTTTGAAATCGGAGCTTCAAGCAATCATTCTTTCACATAACATAGTGACTAAATTTTATCTAATGTTTCTTAGCCTTATTAGATAATAACCGCTTGTATTCTCTCGAACGACAAATGATTCTTTTATGAATTACTAGCTTAAATGGATGTGAGGCTTAAGTTATTTTCTCTCGAACTCTAACTTTAAATTCAATATAGTAAAGATATTTCTGCTTTTCCTAACAAATGCTTTTTTTCGAACAACAACTTGATTCACGCTAGTCTAAAGTGTCCACTCTTTATAACAAATAAAAACCAAATCTTGAATGTACAGCATGTGAAAGGAGATTACTCTATGCTCATTTCACAGATTCAAATTCATAGTCTCATCATAGATCCCTTGCACCTGATTTGAATACTTAGTGAGTCATAATTTTGATTACATAACAATTGATAATGATTGAGAACATAAATATGAATACATACAATAGAAAATTGCAAATGGAAATCAAACATGAAAATATGAGAGTCAAACTTTGTCGTGTTGCCAAGTAGTTAGAACAACAAGATTAGCTCAGAAAATTCCAAGTTCTCTTTTTCCTTCTTCGTCAAAAATTTTATAATAGAAAAATGGTTCAACAAAACATAAATAATAATCCCCAAAAACCTTTTTCTAGAAAGAGATATATTCTAATTAGGAGGACATTGTCGCTCTTCATTACGACCCCTATCACGCCTCGTGACAGTCTTCACGGTCCGTACAATCATACACGGTATTGTTTTAACTCTCCAAAAATTAAACTTTTAGTTATTCTATGAATCTCGTTCATGGATAGAATCACAGACCATCAAAATTATCATGGTCCATGAAGATGTCTGTAGTATTCACTTAAACATTCTCAAACTCCGGACCCTATGCACTGCTTTTTGGAATCTGGTTGATAGACAGAATCACGGACAGTCAAAATTATCACAGTCCGTGAAGACTTTTGTAGACTTCAGTTCAACTTTCTAAACTCTTGTCACTTTGCAGTTCTCTTTGGAATCTTATTGATGGATATAATCATAGACCGTCAAAGTTATTACTGTCCATGAAGACGTCCGTGGTACTCACTTAAATTTTCTCAAACTATGGACACTTCGCACTGCTTTCTAGAATCTGGTTAGTAGACTCAACCACAGACCTTCATAATAATTACGGTCCATGAAGACTTTCTTGGTCTTTACTTCAACTTTGTCAAACATAGGTCTTCAGAATCCTCTACTATTATCACACTTTAGCTATTTTTCTCACCTTTTGTTTCCCACTTTACTGAATCTAACATGTAAGGATTTAGGCATGACAATTTATTAATTTAAGTTAATCATGCCTATGTCTGTGAGTTATTAGCTTACTTAATCCAAAGTCTAATACAATCATAGGTACTAACAACAATGAAGTCCGTCGCTCAGAATGATTGTGACTGAGTACTACTCTCATGCTAAAAAATTTATAGAACTAATAGCAACTACTATAGGCTTGCCCTTATTTTCTACACTCTTTCATGCAATTGGAATAGGATCACTGCAGAACTTTAATTGGCTTGTAACATGGGCTCGTGTCTAGGTAAAGGATATATGTATGTTCGATTTTATGAAAGACTAATACCTTGGTTTCTAAAAGTTTTATTTTCAAAAACCTGATTCTACTTAAATCTTTTGTTTTCTTTCTTTCTTTCATCCCAGCAGCCACACATGGGTTCTAAATGGGTTCAAGTGGTAAGTTTTCTTTTTTGTTTATTTAAAAAAATAGCCTACTGATCTTTTCCTATCAAAATCTCCTATGTTTCAAGCATGACTACTCAGGAAAGTTATAGTTGTTGTTAGCGCTAAACATCAATCAATACTCATGAATAGTTACACATGATTACATTATCCAATTTTTTAATCAACTTATTAATCTTTCAAATTCAGTGATGTTCAACAAGTTAGTATATGAAATGTCATACAAATATCCCAATCGTCAAAAACATGTTCAAAATTTGTTGTTCATTTGGTTTCTAGCTAGTAGCTGCATATCTCAACCTACTATGATTTATCAAAACAAGAAAAAAACTCAAAATATAGAGAAAACCTCCATTTTCTACAACTATGGAAGGTTTCTCGCCACCCCCACCCTACAAGAAAGTAATTTTCCCTCAAAGTCGATATAGCATACTACATAGGAAGGGTGGAAAACAGGACTCTAGGCACCAGTATTAGGATCTGCGCTAGTACCTTTTTAAGCATGTGCTTTCTAAGAATGTAGTGCTTAGTGAGTACATTAGACACATCAGGGGTGGGTTCTACAATTTCATTGTGAAAAGGTTCTCAACTTCCTGATGCACAAACTTAGAGTGCGTCTTGGTTTTCCTTTGCACGGGCTACTTGTTCTCAGTCCAACCTACGAGATTCTGTGTGAGCCATTGTATATGATTTATGTACCTCGAGAAATGGGTAAAGAACAATGTCCTGGTCAATGTCACGAATCTTATGCTTCAACTTTTTGGATTTTGCACGAAGTTCTTCACCACAAATTGCATCAAGGAATTGTACAGGAGGTGCCAGATTAAGCATATGCATTAGTGAGTCAGGTAGTGCAAGAGGAGGAGGTTACACCGGTTGCTTAGAAAATTAGCAATATGAGATCGCATGTCAGCCAAGTATGCCTTCAGCTCACCAGTCACTGTTTGACTTGTAAAGGGGAATCAGTGTTGTACCCAATTCTCAATGCCATCTAGTAGCTCTTTAAGTACCTCAAACTACTCCGGACCTTACTAGTGATAACCATCTTGGCAGTAGATATTTTGGTTTCAGTCATTTGAGGCATTTGACGGACTATCTCATCTGCTAATGTCCGTGTATAACACTGGTCTACAAAAAAATTATCAAGGAATACGACAGGTACAGACACAAAAGTACTTGAAACTTGTGCAAGGTTGTTTTGTTGTTGTGCTTCTGGGTTTGTTTGGGATGAGTCGTCCTACTCTGGCACTCTATCAGTTTGTGGAAACTCTAAATGGACTGGAGGAGAAATAGACAGATGATTTATTGTTGTAGATTTAGTACCAAACAAGTGGTTTTCTAAATCTTTTATCTTTGACACCTGAATGAGTCTAGATGCCTCATGACATCGATCAACAAAACAATTGGGAGGAATCTCTGCTTGGCAACATAATTTCCCTATCAGACAACACAAAAGAAATGTCTCTCTCTGATTTAGAGTGTTGTCTAGCATTTCAATAGTTATAATTTTCCCTATATTTTTTGGGTAACCACTTAGTGAACATGCTACCAGTAAAGAAAGAAATGGTGAAAATATATTGTCATTCGCCGTTGGCTACTATTGCACCCGGACCATAGCCCCCCATAATTTAGCTTGAAAGGTCAATGAAGCTTTAGCAATAGTAGTCGGAGTTGTAGTTAACCAACTTGCTTATTCCACATCGATGGCAATCTTCTTAGTGATCCATCACAACAACCTTTCTCGAGATGTCTGATCTTCCATGTTGGGTGTATTGGTGACGTCATGGTGCTTCCCTTCAAAAAGTCCCACTGATGATGGAGACATGTAATTTGATTCATGTAAGATTTTGTTGATAGAGCTTTCTGAAATATCATTAGACATGCCCCTTACGATGATTAATTCAAGTCTACCTAGTATAGCAGCAAAATCTTTCTACACTCGTTTTGTGGGTCAGTGGTTACAAACAAATTTATCAGCGTAGCGGCATAACATGTATAAAACACCTTTGTCAGGTGATTAGAGAAATCACCTCGTGCATTGTCCATCCATTTTAACTTGTGAAATTGACACATCCGGTAAATAGCGAAAATTCCTTGATGCCACTTCTCACTACTCTAAATTCAAGTAAAATAGCCCGCTTATTGAAACTGCCAATCTTGGTCACAATCCCTTGGTGTAAGAATTCTTTGGTACGGTCCACCATCGTTAGAGTACAGTAACATGCAATGAGTTATTCCCAACAATACGTATGAGGTTCCTGAGCATGCACATATAATATTATGGTTTCTTCATTTGTGGGTATCACCTCGAGCTCTCTTTTATTTGTATCTTGTTGAGCTGTTGTGTCCTATTTTGTATGAGTTGCTGGAGAGGAGGTGTGAGAGTTATCATTTAAACTTCCGTCATCTACATCATTGCCCCAGAATTGTCATCATTATTGATACGTGCTTCAAAGTGAGTTGGACTGCTGGCAGTTGCAACATTCTCAGAAGCACTACCCCCTTCTTCAGACTAAGAGGGAATGTTCTGGGGTAAGCGTCTTTAGACTTATGATATATATGCCCGAGGGGAATTATGTGTTAGAGTGACATCCAAGTGAACCTCCGACCCAGTAGCCTCAAATGTGTCATGTCTCTCATATTAAGATGTTGTAGGGAGCAGGCTTGTTGACATTTTTCATTCTTGGTCGATGTGACATGGTACCTGCAGACATGACCAGAGTTAGCATGAGTGAAAATGATTGAAACACTATTGGGTACTCAAACTTCCCATTTGCTTAACAACATCGTGACGCTTTGCATTCACAATGACGTCACCCAATCTATCATCATGAAGGCTCACATAATCAATCAAAGAGAACTTCAGTAAAGTAATGATCATGGTTGCCTTCAAGGATCGTGTAGTAAACTATGAACCATAAAGTCCATTGTGAAATCTGGACAAGTAATGTTTACATATTCTTTCACATACCGTGGAATGGACCATATACAGTGAAGTGCTCCGTGAACTATTGGCAAAATTAAAACATAAATAACCAGCCACCAAAAATTCCCATTGAATTTTCACTGACAAAGTCACGGTCCGTCAAGAAAGCACATGTCGTGATCTTGTTCTTGTGCTCATTTCACCCATATTTTGTTACATGAGTGGTTCACGGCTAGGGTTACAATACGTAATAATTTATACGGATTGTACCATTGAGTGTGGCTCACCCTTAGCAAGGTTTAAGATATGTAGTTCTTCATTCGTACTCAAATTACTCATCTTCCCATGTTTAAGGGCAAAATCTACATTGACCACAGAATCACAGAAGAACAATTAGTTGATGGAGAATCAGTATCCGCACAATAAACTACTAAGTATTGGTTATAACCTAATAACCTCAACTAATCATGTCGAACTGCAACAAGGCCCCCCCGTAACAACTATATTCAACCAAGAACAAACATCATCTTTGAATAAGACAAACCCAACAAATGAAATTAAACACTGAACATTGTACTTACTTAGAGGGACTTGAACTATACGCGTAACGATGGTGTGAGCAAAGAAATTGATTCCTATAATTAACTTAGTATATTAAGGGGGATTGTGTTGAGTAGTTGTTACACACGAAACAAGAGGAAGAAGAAGAAGGAAAGAAGAAAAACAATTGAAAAAACATTATTTATTAGACCTAAATGCATTTTGCATATTTAACGGGTCTAGTTGAGGGGTGGGGCTGGTTTCGTTTTATTGAATTACCTGCGTGAACAACAGATCGTGGAATTGTCTGTGGAAGACATCACAAACTGTCAACCCTAACATTGAAGTAGTTAGGGGATATGTCTTACTTGGGACAGATGATGATCCGTAAAATCCCTCGTAAAGAGGTTTGTGCTCTATGAGGTAGCCCATATATAACACTTTTGTTTATTAAATATCACCTAAAATTCACGGTAAATATTCAAGGTCCGTATACATTACTACGAAACCTGAACCCTTTGTTTTGCTGTTTTCTAGGAGCTTCCATTGTTTGACTATGAAGGTGCCAGTAGAGGCTGCCACGGTCCGTGAAGCCTCGCTCCAGAAACATACTACACCAGTTCTTATAATCTTTATTACTACGTCTTCCTACGCATGTCAACACCCATAAACTCTGCACACTAAACTTAACACAAAAAGAAATGCAAAAATACCTAAATTAAGATATGTTGGGTTGCCTCGCAAGCAACACACATTTTAAAGTCGCTGTGCCACATATGTTTCTTGATTACCTAGACTTCATCAAGCATGCATTCTTCCACTATCTTGGTTTCTTCCTAGGCACCTAAATATTGCTTGATTCATTTTCCATTAGCTTTGAACCTATGTCCTTTATAATTTTCTAGTTCAACCGCTCCAGATTGAAATATTTGAGTGACCTTAAAAGGGCTAGAGCATTTGGATCTCAATTTTGTTTGATATAATCGCTATCTAAAATTAAACAATAACACCTAGTCTATAGGAGATAAACTTAGTTTTTCAATGTGTTTATCATGGTATCACTTCATCCACTCATTATACAATGGTGATCTCTCATATGCTCTCAGACGAAACTTATCCATCTGATTTATCTAATCTAGCCTTAAATTTGTTGTTTCATTCCAGTCGAGATCTAGCTTTTTCAATACCCACAGTACTCTATGTTCCAGTTCAACAGGCAAGTGACATGTTTTTCCAAATGCAAGTTGATATGGAGACATGAAAATAGGTGTTTTAAAAGTTATCCGGTATTCCCAAAATACATCATCTATATTTCTTTCCTAGTCTATCCGGTTAGCATTACCGATTTAGCAAAAATTTCCTTGATCTCTCTATTAGACAGTTCTAGTTAGACGCTAGTTTGTGGGTGATAAGGTGTAGCTACATTATGATGTTTTACCCCATAATTGGTCAGAAGAGCAGTGAATACTTTTTTGCAAAAATGAGAACCACTGTCACTAATAATATCTCTACGTGTCCCAAATCTTGCAAAAATGTTATTTCTTAAGAATTTTGACACACTCTTTCCATCATTTTCAGGTAATGCTACATCTTCTACCCATCTACATACATAGTCCACTACTACTAGTATATACTTTTGTCCATAGGAACTCATCAAGGGGACTATGAAATAAATTCCCCACACATCAGAAAGCTTTACCTCCAACATTGGTGTCATAGAAACTCATGGCTTCTTGATATGTCTCCTTGCCTTTGGCAAATATGACAACTTCATACCAACTCGGCTGCATCCTAGTGAATGGTTGAAAAATAATACCCACATTGAAAGATATTTGGAGCTGTTTTAGATCCACCCTTGTGCCCACCTACAGAAGAGGAATGACAAGTTTCCAGAATGGATATCATCTCATCTTCGGGAACACATGTCGTAATGATTTTATTAGCACATATTCTGTACAAATAAGTCTTATCCCAAAAATACATACTAACTGACTAAGAAATTCGAAAAATCAGTAAACCATGGAATTAGATTAAGAGTAGCGGCCAATACCTGCTCATCTGGGAATGGATAATTTTTTTCAGGCTCATTATGTTCTCTCTGTGCAACTTTTAACCTTGAAAGGTGACCTGCTACCTGATTTTCACAACCTCCTCTATCATTTACTTCAAAGTCAAATTCTTGATGTATTAATACCCATCTGACTAACCTTGCTTTGCCATCCTTCTTGTCCATGAGATATCTCAGTGCAACATGATCTATGTGAACTATAATAATGGTGCCCAGCAAATAAGCTCTGAATTTCTCAAATGCATATAGTATAGCCGGCAGTTCCTGTCTAATCATGTGTAGTTTCAATATTCTCCATTTAGGGACTTATTATCATAGCAAATTGGATAGAACATCTCGTTGCACTTCGACTAAATACAACACCTAATGCTGTGCCAATGGCATAACATATCACTTCAAATGGTTCTTCCATGTTCAGGCCAATGATTATAGGTGTTCAGATCGTTTTTCTTTGAGGCTTTCAAAGGCTTTTAGGCAGGATTTATCAAAGATGAATTTCACCTCCTTCTCCAACATCTTATAAGTGGGGTGTGGAACATTGGAGAAGTCCTTGATGAAATGCCTAAAGAATCTTGCATGTCCTAGGAAGCTTCAAACACCTTTCACACAAATAGGCGGAGGTAATTTTCAATCACCTCAATTTTTACCTTGTCAACTTCAATTTCTTTTTGTGACACTTTATGTCCAAGAACTATGCCTTCTTTAACCATGAAATGGTATTTTTCCTAGTTCAGCACCAAGTTTTTTTTTCTCACATATCTGAAATGCCCTGCTAAGATTCAACAAACAGTCATTAAAAGTATCACCTACTACAACATAAATACCACCCTTCACTGATCCAGTGCCTGTCTGAGATCGGGTAAACCTTTTCATTATTTCCTTTTTTATCACCTCTTGCATTGGTGGGTTAAATATCCTTTGGTGCTCAATGTTTGGTATGCAATATTCCTCAAGCTTATATTTTGTGTATGCAAATGCTTGGAGGGATTCAAATTATATCAATAATAGTCCAGCCAATAGCTTTTGTAAGCATTTGAAGCACATTAACCACCTCCTCTAACTTTCATATATTTAAATCTACAACAAAAATCATTGGTAAAGTGTTGTTAGTACCCAAAAATACATATCTGAGGTGACTGGGGAACTGCTTTAGGTCAAAAACTGGTGGTTCCTCAATGGAGGGTTCAGCTCAAGGATGTGTTCTGTTTTCAAATCCATATCTAATCTATTTGGATCTTAAGAATGTGCTCCCATACCTTTTAAAGAATTCACCGTTTCTCTATAATCAAGCAAGAAATCAGCATCAAAATTCATCAACACAACTGCTAATGTTTCAACAACTATCCTCTCTTCTTGGGTACTCTTAAGTTTTCTTGAGTAACAACATCCATTGCAGATACCACTCCATCTCTCGAGGTTGTTTCATTGATCTGCATATGTTAAACTTTGCCTCTTCTGAATTTATTCTAAACTTCACTCACATTGCTCAACATCAACCAAATCTCTGAATGTAGGTAAAAATGTTCTTCCTAGAACTATAGGAACTTAAAAGTCTACATCACAATCAAAGATAACAAAATCTGTAGGAATAATAAATATATGCACTCTAACCAAAACACCACACAAGATTCCCACTGGTCTCTTAACTGACCTGTCAGCCATCATCAATACAATTTATGTAGGTTTTGGTATTCCCAAACCCAACTTACCATAGATTGCTAATAACATCAAATTTTATGCTAGCTCCCAGATCACACAATACTTATGCAAACTTGAGTGACCAATGGTACATGGAATTATGAAAGCACAAGGATTTTTTTTGAACCAGAGACCTGGTTGCAATAGTGTTGCAATGATGCACATCTTTAGAAAAATCAATACTTACAACATTTTCTTGGTAACCAACTCTTTCATGAACTTGGCTATCCTGGTATTTGTTCAATATCTTCTACCAGTGGTATATTGACTAAAAGTTTTATGGTGATGAACTTTGTAAGCCTACTATTTTCATCTTTCTTTTTGAGTCTTTGTGGAAAATGAGGAGGAGGTCTAAGAATCTGCTGAAAGAGCAGTTTTCCATGAATCTTTTTCTTTTGTCCTCTAGCAGGAGCTAGTCTCTGCTGAACCTCTTCCAAGTCATCAATAGGTGCACTTTCATCCTCCTCTGTGTCAACTTGTTCCTTAACCTATTCATCTTTGGTACTTTCAATATTTTCGTTAGAAATCAGCTTACCACTTCTAGTAGTGATGTCCATACAGTGCCCATCCTTCTTGGAGATATGAATGGTATCACTTGGTAATGAACCATTCTTTCTATGATTTAGGGATGCTGAGAGTTGTCCCAACTGTTGTTCTATTTTCTTAATAGAGATGGTAGGAGAGTACACCGGATGACCCATGCTTGAGAACTCACCCCTCATTTTTTTATCTCCTGCATCTGTTGATTAAACCTTTTGAAAAATCTTGGCCTTCATATCTTCCCGCTTAGATCCATTGGAATGACCAACCGTTCTTTCTCTTCTACCTTGGGCACATATACACCACTACGATCATTTCTGTAAATATCTATGCTCTGCAAGATTCCTTGGCCTCTGTTTGGTGTTCTATCATATTCACCATATCTAGTGTAGTTTTCACATGTATTTCTGGAATTATACCCCTGATGTCCAAAGTTATAATTTTGGAAACCTCCTTAGTTTCCCAAGTGGTTAGCTTTCTCGTCAATGTTAATGTCTTGACCTTCGTATTTGTTTTGTTGTCCCACAACATTTAATTTTTTGAACTAGCACACAATATGCTTCGTTAGTAAATCAATTTGAATTATCAGATGTGCCATTTCCTAATCCCTTTCTTCTTCCTTATTTCTCTGTTCCGCTGACATTTCATATGTTTACCCTAATTCTCTGACTTCTGCATCTCTCATTTACCATACCCTATTATTTTGGAAACTTCATCAAACAATTGAATGCTCTTAGCAAATGGGTTCCTCATAAATGAACCTCTGAAGACTACATCAACAACATGTTTAGTAACATAATTAAGAGACCTATAGAAAGCTTGTTTAAGATTACCCTCAGTAAGATCATTGTTTGGGAATTTCTTCAACTATTGGCTGAAGTCCACCAAGTATCATACATTACTTATCCTAGTAACTACTTATGTGTACTGATCTCATTCTTCATTTGTAGTTCTTTCGATTCTGGAAAGAATCTTTCCAGGAAAGCCTCTTTTAATATACTCCAGTTTTGAATGGAGTCATCCGGAAGCTCATTCAACCAGTTAGTTTCTTCCTATTAAGAGATAAGGGAAATAGCCTTAGCCTTATTGTAGTTTGATTCATTCCAGGAATCTCTTGAGATAAATAGATCCCCACAAAATTCACAGATGTTGATTTGCATAATCACCAACAACCCCTTTAATCATTCCTTTGAGATTAAGTAATCGTGTCATGGTACTGGTGATAGTGAATTTCAGTCTTGGAGGTAATGCAGGTAACACTATGTCTCCAGTGGCTCCAACTCAACATCATCCTCTTCATACATCCATATAGTGAGCTGGATGATGAACTTTACCCTTTTGTGATACTGGGCGACGATGAGGAGAAATTACATCATCCTCGTTTCCATCAACTCCCCTAGTTGTGACTAATACAGTATTTTGTTCCACATGTCATGCAGCATCCATTTTATCCTCAAGGACTAACCTTTGCCTCTGAGGCTCTAGTTCTTCAATGATAGCCACCTTGCGTATGTTTTTCTAGAGTTGCAGACTGTAATGTAGTAATGTTGCTCGCTGACTTCTAGTGGTGGGCATAAAACAAGAAGATTAATATAAAATAGATCAAAAACATCACAACTAAAATTAGGAAATTATAACTAGAATTTGAATACAAGCTACTAAAACACTACAGAAATGAAATTCCCCGTCTGTCGTGCCAAAATTTGATACGTACGAACATACACCTCGATTAAGAGTGTAAATGGTCATTTTTACTTTACAGAACTCAACTGGAGTTGAGATTGTTCCCACAGAGAATTTCTTTATAGACAATGTTTACAGTCACACTTATCCGATTGTGATTACTCTCTCCTAATGAATTAAAACAAAAAGTAAAGTTTGAGTCTGACTATCAAGTATAAATTTCTAGGCATGACACAAAGATTCCAAATATATTTTATAAAGGATGACTAGGTATGGGTTTTCTGTCGTTTCGGAGAAACCTTGTTAGTATTCACTATGACAAGAACTTATGAATCTCTTTTGAAATTAGAGCTTCAAACAATCATACTTTCACAAAACATAATGACTAAATTTTATCTAATGCTTCTCAGCCTTATTAGAAAATAATCGTTTGTATGCTCTCGAGCTACAAATGATTCTTTTATAAAGAGCTGACTTATTGGATGTGAGGCTGAAGTTACTTTATCTCGAACTCTAACTTTTACTTCAATACATTAAAGAGATTTATTCTTTTCCTAACAAGTGATGTTCTCTCAAACAACAACTTGATTCAGGAAAGTCTAAAGTGTGCACTCCTTAGTCCTAATTAAAACCAAAGATTAAATATACAACATGTGAAAAAAGATTACTCTATGATCGTTTTACAGATTCAGATTCACAGTCTCATCATAGATCCCATACACCAAATTTAAATACTTAGTAATTCATAATTCTGCATACATAACATTTTATAATGATTGAGAACATAGATATAAATACTTATGATAACAAAGTGAAACTCAAAATTATACTTTACAATCTAAAAGTCAAACTTTCTCGTGTTCCCGAGTAGATCGAAAAACAAGATGAGCTCAAAAAATTCCAAGTTCTCCTTAACATTCCTCGTAAAAAATTTGATAAGAGAGAAATGGTTCAAGAAAACCTAAATAATAATCCCCAAAAACCTTTTTAAAAAGAGACCGAATCTAATTAGGAATGCATTGTCGCTTTTGTTCAGAGCCCCTATCAGGCCCCGTGATAAGCTTCATGGTCCTTACAATTATATATGGTCTTACCTTTAACTCTAAAAAACATAAACATTTAGCTGTTCTATGAAATTTTGTTAACTGATAGAATCACGTACCATCAAAATTATCATCTGTTGTATTCTCTTCAACTTTCGGAAACTCAAGATCATTTGCACTTCTTTGTGGAATCTGGTTGACAGACGAGATTATGGACCATATAATTATCACGGTTCTTGAATACTTTCGTAGTATTCACTTAAACTTTCTTAACTGTAGACACTTTGCATTGTTCTCTAGAATCTTGTGATGGTTAGATGCATGGACCCTCAAATTATTGCCGTTAACTTACAGTCCATGAAGACGTCTATGATATTCACTTGAATTTTCTAAAACTTTAGATACTTCAAGTGCCCTCTAGAATCTGGTTCACAGGTTGAACCACAGACCATCAAAATGATTACGGTCCACGAAGAATTTTGTGGTCTTTACTTTAACTATCTCAAACATAAATCTTCAAAATTCCTCTACTATCATCACTTCGCGATTACTTACACGGTCTGTGAAATGAGCCACGGGTCATCAAGATGGTCGTGATTTACTACTTCTTCTCTTCTCTGTCTCATTCTTCTAGCATCATCAATAAACACATCAAATTATACCAAATACACTCGATTGTAGTATTCATTCCTTGTTTTAAGCATTAAATTGTACTCGGATATCCCGGTATATCAAACATCATAATTCAACCAAACAAAATTTCAACTAAACATATAAGCAACCCAAAGCAATACTTGTGCTATACTAAAATCTAAGCATCACATTAAGTCATTTACTACTTACATATGACAAAACCTCATTTTTCATCATAACATTCTTGATTCATAAGATCATATATAATTTGACATATATAACATATAATAAACTTAAACATAGAAGAACACTACTAAGACCATCTCTTCGTAAACTATATATACAATGTGTAAAAGAAGTATCATCCCCTCTCTCACACTATGTAGCAACCTTAAGAAAAGTCCTAATAAGAGTCCACATACTTAATTGTTCATTTAATTTTATATTTGGGAAAGAATTGCGATAACCGACATGAGACCGTATGATCTACATGGAATCCTGTGTTCTACTCCCACACCGAAAAGAGAGTGTTAACACTTGCCTAAGGTTTAACCATTCATATATAGCTATCTAGGTGACTTCACTAATCTAGAGTCCTATGTGAGAACATAGTTAAGGGTCAAGGAAATTGTTACTAGAAACCTTGACTTGATAAATGTGGAGGTTTCCATCTTATGAGATAACACGTCTTGGGAATCCGGAATTTCTAAATGTGAAGAAACCCATGTTGGAGGACGGACTTACTAAACGTGAGATCTCCAACTCATTTAGATGCATTTTTGGTGCTAAGCATTTATTCCCTTAATAATAATCGTATTTCATCATACAAGTTCACATTAGTCTCTTTTAGACCTCTGTGTTAACATCTTATCATATTATCTTATACGTCATCATAAGTGAGAACAATCCTTTCACTTTCGAAATCTCATAAAAGTGACTAAATCTTTCACTTAACACTTTATTATGATAATGAGAAACTACTCGATCATATTATAATTGTATCATAACATTCATAGATACTTCATAGCTAATTAAAGTGTCTACGATTAAGGATGAGGAATACATAGAATCAACATCACAACCACACATTAGACATAAGAGCATTACTATCTATGTAACTCATACTTCATAATTGAATTGAAAAAAACCCAATCAACATACCTCATTGCCCCTTTAAAGAACCTTCATACTTCCATTGCCAAGGATACATATCCAATTCATAAAAAGGGTAATTTAAGAAGAAATTACATAATTAAGATCAATGTAGTCAATCCACATACTCATCATCTTCACAACTCATCATATCAATTCAATGTTTTCATGAAATTAGGGAAAGACATGGGTCCATGGGAATCTCGAATGAATAATAATAATTAACCATTAATATATATTTGAACAACATTTGTTGACCAGAATTAACCACAATTGGTTGTCAATTTCGCTTTTCAAAGAAGAGCAATTTGTAGGGAAAAACTCTAGTTTTGGGGGACTTAGAGATCATCACAAGGACCTCTTGGGAAAGTATCCCAAGAGTGAAAGAAACTATATATTATGGAGACTTTATAAACTAATTTGTGTAGAAACTTGGGGAATTTTGTCTTGTTCTTCAAGCTTCCAACCTTCTTCAATGGAGGTTGGGTAGAGAGAGAATGTAGTGTACAAGTTAGAGGTTTTAGGTTTTTATTTGAGAATTTTGTTTGAGGGGGAAATTGTGAGGAAAAATTGAACCTAAATCAATATATAACCCTCCCCTGAAATACCCAAAATACCCATCACTTAAGTTAACCTTTAATTAAAATCAAACTTGAATTCAAAATTTAAGATTTTCGTCTGGAATAAAGTTCGCGTCGCGGAGCTGTATTCGCAAGATTTCCAAAAATAATTTTGACACAGTGGAGTCCACTATGTATCCGCGATGCATACAATGATTTTTTGTCCATGGTGAACCATGTCCGTGACGCGAACTAGTTTCCTGCTAGGCCAATTGCGCTGCTGGCTTGGCATCTTGATTGGCCAAGAGTGGGGTCTCTTCAAGGACAACTAGAGCGGTCCTTGGGGGGTCGGACCTGGATGTTTGACCCTATATACATGTTATTACAAATTTAATTCATTTTTACAAGTTTTAGATTTCATAACACACTTCCAAACGTTCAAAAAACCTAAGAGTGTTTACTAGTTCAATTTTTCTAGATCTCGGACGTCATGGTCGTCCCTTGACGTTTATATTCTAATACTTACAAAACAAGTTAAGTATTGTTATTTAGGCCTAGAATAATCATTATTCTTTATTTGAGACTCTATTGTAGGTCATAGAATTCTGTGGGTTTACAATATCCTCCCTTAGGAACATTCCTCCCCGAATGACACCTTAAACTATTGTTTTGGGAAAAAAGAAAAGATTCAAGACTAGCAACCCAACAACAAGCAATATCATAATGAGTCACCAGTCATAGAAGGAATTTTCAACCCATTCAAGACATAACATAGCATTAGCACATAGGGATCTTAATCCACAATTCGTAATACATAAGAGCTCATCATTTCATATCATATAAGGAGGAACTACCTTCTCCAATTTAACATGAGCTCGATCTGAACATTTTTAAAGAGTAGAAATGTTGATTTCTTATCAATACAACACTAAAAATGTTCTACACAACTATTATGAAAGACATAGCACACTACATATTTAAGTGCAATTTAACCATGAGAAACATATGTCACGAAAACTTAGTTTAGGCATGAATTTATACACGAACATGCACATACTAGTTAGACATGATAAGTTCAAAATTATACATAATATCCATTTAAGGAAACTAATAAACTCATCCTTTGATTTTAGTAAGAGGAAAAATATGAGGGTAGTGGGACTTTATGTCGAGCTCGGCGTCCCATATTGCACAGTCAAATAGATGGTTCCTCCATAGAACTTTTTCGAAAACAACCTCTCTATTCACCAATTTCATAACTTGACGATCAAAGATCTCCATCAGAACCTCTTCGTAAAACCTTATAGAGGGATAATTGACAGCGGATCGCCTATACACATTACACTATTTTAGACCTACGGCTACCCTAGTAAAGTGTAGCCTAAAATAGCAAAAGTGTGGCCTTTAATAAAATGCTACACTTTTTTACTTTAAGAAACACTTTTTACGGGGTGGCCTAAACAAATGTAACCTTTGACATTAGGCAACACTTTTTAAATGTTGTCATCATAGCTACACTTATCAAATGTGGCCAAAGAGGTACAAGGGCACACTTTTTAGTGAATCATTCGCGACAATTTTTTTTTATTATACTACACTTGAAATTGTCATCTTTGCTTTGTAATTGGTCACAATTAAAAAGTGTTGCCTTTTACATCTCATCTATAACAAAACTTATAAAGTGTAACTTTTGATATGTACAAAATAACAATGGATGTCCTACAACCACACTTTTTGAAAACAAATATTATTATTCTTACAATATTAATTTTTAAGAATAATACTTTTTATTTGCATATGTTCAATAATCACATAATTATATATACAAGTAACTTAAAACACAAAATTAACAAATAATTAAATGGGAGTTATATATTCAAACAAACCTCAAGAAACAAGTGTTGTACAACCAATATTTATAAAAATTTTGCTTCAAGATCTCTACTATTAATAAATTTCACAAAATAAAATACAGTCAAATATGTATGATAATAGAACAAATAATCTTAATCGTTCACTACAATAGATCGAGTTTACTTGGCCACACAATGCCAATTTCAATGACGACAGTTTCCTCCTAACGTCAAATAAAAATCAAGTTAGGAAAAGTTACATGTATTTAATATGCATAAATTCAACAGTAATGCAAACACAATTCATAAAATAAGAACGTGAGGTCAAAATTGGAGATACACATCACACTATAGGCCAACCTATCCAAATCAATATATATATAACAATTACTATATTCCTGAAAAAGTTGCATATAAATCAACAATAAGATAACAAACAGTTCACATAGAACTCTACATTATCTCTACAACTCTACATGTATAGTTAAATCATGCCATTTTTATCTAGAACCTCACAATTATACTCTACTTACACAAAATCAGCACCCACATTAAAAGCCAATTCAAAGAAGAAAACTTTGAGTTAGAAGAGAACCCCGGTTACATTTTCCATTTTTGAAATATTTACTTGATTATCAATCAAAAATAGAAAATACCAAAAGCAAGAGATAATAGAATATTGGGTTGTCTTCCTGTAAATATCTAAAAAAGTTATCCAACTTCAAAAGGACAAGTTGTGTTAGAATTAATATATTTCCACGGAGTTCATGATTGCATAAAAAGATCCTATCGATTTGGCTTTAAATATCATTCAGAAATTGCAAAGGAAAAACAAAAATTGTAGTGAGATAAGAATAATAATGTACTGAAAGGGTAACTCAATGTACTAAAGTTATGCAACCTTATTTTGCATTTTAACAGGAGACTCTTTCTATGGTTCAAATCCATGATATCAAAATTAATTTTTTTTCCACATTCATATTGTGATACTCGAGATAATGCGCATTAGAAATTATTAAACATTGTGATTGGCTAGTGTAATCAGATAATTAACTATAATTTTATTCTTAGAAGTTGTTTTTACAATAACCATAATATTTATTGCTAATAATAAGATTCAATGACTTATAATCAAAATAATCTGATGTGTAATGAAAAATAACTACATATGTTTCCACTTTTACCTCAAAACTTTGGTATGAAGTTTATCATGTTATATTTTTAAATAAACCTGAGATGAGATCAAAGTGATAGGTTTGCCAGTAACCACAGTGTTTCCAGTTGAGAATGAGGAGGAGGTTCCTTAACTCGAGCTGTTGGAAGTTTTTCAGCTTCAACTTTGGTAGCGTCTGAATCGTCTGCTCAAGTATTTGAATTCTCTAGCTAACAATACAAAGCATTGGAAAAAAGGACGAAGAAAGAGCTTCAAAATAACCAGAAACGAAATGAATCATTTAAAGGAGAAAGTGTATGGAATAATTAAAGGAGACCTTAAAACACTATCGTTACACAAGAACTGCTTCTTTTTTATCCGATGAGAGTAATGTGATGTTTTCTTGTCTCCTATGCTATTATGTTTGTAATATTTTTGTATATTTCAGGCGTAGTTGTGGTCCGAAGGTGTGAATGCCTCAATATTTTTTTGGTAGCCATTATGTGTGTCATTGTTGACATGTACCACACTCACACATTATGCATGCTTACAATGTAGTATAGGTTCATGTGTCTAATGAAAGGGTAATTCTCCATATGCTTTAATATCTACACTATGCATGTAAAGGATTACAAAATAGCTATGAAGTCTTTCTGTCTCATCCAACTAGATGAGTTGATACGTGTACTATATGTGCAGGTAATGATACCTTGTCATGCAATTGCGACATGTGTACCTTGATAGACTAGCTCCTAGTTTGTCTTCTAGTGCATGAATAGATAATTTAGTAAGTACATATTATGAATATAAAGTTACATGGATATATTAAGTAAATGATATGATTAAGTATGATGACACCAGTTGGTCTAAAAGTGTTTTATATGACAAGGTATGCTCATATTATTACAGTTCATATACTTGTTCATTAATTTACATAACAAGTGTTGTCCCACTAAATGTGTTTTGTGAAGGGTTTTCTCACCTATAAGTATACACCCAACCATGTTAAAATGATGATATATCAATGAAGGGTCCTTTAAAGGTGTGCACATTCAAGTGTACTCTAAACAGTAGATTCTTGAATATGCTATGTCAATTTGAAAAGGTTTCTCTCCATATTTTTTTGACTAACTCTCATCTATGACCTATGATCTAAGGATATCAGGAGTTAACACATATCCTAATGCTAGTTTTTATAAGTAATGTTAATAAAGACTTTCTAATAAAAGGGAACATAGCTTAGCACCGAAAGAACTTGAAATATAGCAAGTGTTATCACTTTGTATCCTATCATCTGTTAATATTCTACTTTGGCTAAGTATATCACATTCCCTTGGTATAAAGCTCTAAAAAAACAAAATCCATGTAGCACCAAGGGTCTTGTACTCGTTAAGGCTATCGTTTCCCTAATGTACACTGGACAATGGAACGTAAAAGTAAGGACCCTAACTGGAGAACCGAAGGGTCCGTTTTTTTCCTTAGTGTATTAGATGAAGGTTTGGGATTTCACAGGGGCTCTGGGAGAAGTCTTAGAAAGGTGTAATAATGCATACACAGACTATGTTTTATGTAACTTATGTCACATGCGATTGTAGTGTTGCTAACTGTTGTGATTAAATGCATGTTATGAGTCCATATGAAGTGGTATTATTGTATTGCAATTTTGGTCTAATGACTAGACGATGAAGACGTTTGCGTTTGCTAAATGAAGTTGTTAATATTTCCTGTTGATGTAGAATAAAGTTGTAAGGCTTATGGTCTTATGAATCGGCTTACTAGTATGTGTGAGGTTATGTGTGGGATGTCACTTGTAAGTTGCACTAGTAGACTTAGATTGGATTGTGAGAAAGTCTTATAAGTCTTTATAGCAGTGAAGGTAGTAGTGTGGCAGTTTATATAGCTTACCGGAACTCATTAGAAGTCTTATTATATGTGGTCATAGAGGTGTTTTCCTTCGTGATGGTATGTTGGTTGGATTATGTGGATTGTCTGTTAGAATACCTGTGGAACCTTAAGTGAATGCATTGCACAACCTATACCACATATAGGATTACTGTGGAGGTTAATGAGTCACACACACAACAGAAAGTTCAGTGTAAACTGCAACATAGTGCACTGTAAAGGTCAAATATTATTGTAAAAATATTTCTAAAAACCTAAATGCATTGTAACGATTATATGTAAACATTACGAAAATTACATGTTCTAGTGAAGAGCGCAATAGGTCCATAAGAAATGTGTATTTGGAGTAACCATAGGCATTCCAATGCCCAATAATGGGAATATTTGGAATAGTATAGAAATTGGTTCAGGGGTATTTATCATTTCTATCTAAGACCCCAAAAAATAAAAATTTGAGCATATTAGAAATATGTGGCTTAAACGGGTGTTAAACAAATTTTCTAAGTAATACTGGGTTTTGTTAAAAATGTAGCTTTAATGAAGACCCTAAGCAATAAAAATGAATAGTTGTCAACCCATGCACTAGATAGGCATCCAAGTGTCAGCCTAGTACCATGCAACAACACAACATTAAAATGATCATTTAATATTTATTCCCAAGGATTAGATAGTCGATACTTGGGACAATAAGTAAGAATTCCCGAATGACACAAAATAATAGTTTAGTTAGGAAATTACAACAACCCCCTATGTGGCAAGCACATGGGAGAAACGGCCAAGAGCGGCACGACCCTAAAACCGAATTTGTTAAAGTGTTACCGCGTGCAGGCGTGCACAGTGGATTCACCCATTGGGCCACCAAAATCTATAACTAATTTTAAATTCTAAACTACTTCAAGTAAATAAGCTATCTAACAGATACAATCCAAAATAAATATAGTGCAACCCCACAACTTAAGACTTAACCTGGTGACCGGCTAACCTGAGTAACTATTAAAGGACGAACCTATACCTAACCTAAGGATGGTCTAAAAGGTTGGTTATGGTCATAAAAACTTAGGGATACTTTAGTACTTATCCTGGTTTACTTAATTATTAATTTATAGCGAATTATAACTTAAATGGACAAACCAAAATCAAGGAAGGCAATTTCCAGATTTCATTAGGAAGCAAAAGAAAAGCCTCTAGTACCGGTACCTGGTTGGGTTCCAAACGGTTGATTATGTCGCTTAAAACTTAGGGAATACTTTAATAATTACCATATGTTACTTAATGCAACATTAATTTCTACCGCGTAAATAATTAATTTTAAGGACCAATTTCAAGATGTTTTCGGTTAAAGAGTAAGAAAATACAACCTAGTACCTAACCTAGGGTTGGTCCAAAGGATTATTATGGTTAATAAACGACGTAGGGTAACATTATTACTTAGCCTAGTTAACTTTACTTAATCGAATTTATACATTTAATCAATTAAAATTAAAGGTTCAAACAGAAATTACCACACAACACAAACCTAGTACAACTCAAAACATCCTAGTACTAACATAGGATGGTCAACAGGGTAATTAACATACATTCATGAATTAAATGGGCACTCTATAATTACCCTAGGTCCTTATAGATAAAATTATCCATTAATTTATTAATTAAAAGGGGAAAACGAAATTCTTAGGAAAATTTTCAGATTTGACTAAGTGTTGTGTTTTCCTATTTCTAGTTAATCTAGGAGGGGCTTTTTAGTAATTACTTAATTAAGTTATTTAATTAACTTATTAAAGCGTAGTTCGATGAGTCAATATCATTTTCTAAGACTTAGAATCATGTTCAAACACTATGAGTTTCCCAACGCAAATCAGAAAATAACAAACTAAAGAAAAGGCAAAAGTTTATTCGATTCGCTGATGCGTTTAAACGTGTTTTCGGCAGGATTCTTCGTAGGTTCTGTTGTACGTAAGGTATGGGTTTCCTTTGATGAAATTATTTCTCGAAATTTATGTTCCTTTGGATGATCATCGAGATCTTGAAACACACAACAAGGGTTGTTCCATCGGTCCCGTCGACTTCATGTTCCACATCACACACATATCCTTGAACAATTTTTTCAATTTGGCATAGATTAGAGATCAGATGTTTTTTTGGTGTATTTAGTTCTGGCTGATATTAATCTGTACGGGGATCGTGGAATTATGATGTCAAATCAACCTATGAATGTAATCGTTATGAAGTTAAATGTTTACAACATGAATTACGAATCGCGGATATTGTGTACCGACCTTTTAGGTTAGTCGGTTTGCAGCAGATTACACATATTTCTGAAAAACTACACACTGAGTCGACAGGACCCCACGATGAACCGTCATGGGCATGAGGCCGTCTGGGGTCCTCGTTTACAAAACCTTAGAATTTCGAAATTTGGGTACTCTCTCTCTCGCGAGCGACTCTCTGAACGCAACGACGAAATGGTAGGACGGACCACATCGCAGGCACGACGCCCGTCACAGAACTTTTACTAAAATCAAGCACCTGAACTCTGACGGAGAAGCAGGACAACCGTCGTCAAGTCCGGCGGGGGCCGTCACAGGCTGCGTAATCCCGGAGGGAGATTGGGTCTGGATTTATATAAGTAATTTAAGGGGCATTTTTTGACTATTCCATTACATTAAATGTATGATGTTAATGTTCAAATAAGTTAAATTACTTGGTGGGGTAAAAAGAGGTAACCTTAATAATTAGTGGGTCTTATTGCATTTTTTTATACCTTAATTATATGCTAATTAGGGTAAAGAAGAAAGGGGTTTAAATAAGAAAAATAGCAAGAACAAGAGAGAGAGAGAATCGAGCGAGAAAGGGGAAAAGAAGAGGAAAACGCCTTTGGGGAATTTTGCGTGATTAACAACTTCCCCCCCCCCTCGGTGGTAGGTAGGTATGGTTTTCTTTTATGCATGTCATAGTAAACTCTTAATAGCAAATGATATGTTTATTGGGTAGTTATTGTAAACTCTTCTATATGTTAATGTGGTTGTGATATGAATGTTTATTATATATAATAGTGTAGAACCCTCGAAAACTAGCACATGATGAAGCTTTAATTTTAATTTGAAAACCTCTTGTTAAATGAGATGATGCCTTAGTATAAAGGAGAGGTTTATGAACTAAAAATAATGAGGTAGGGGATCGGGTGTCACTTTTCCGACACCAGGTAGTAATAGAGGTTGGTGCCACGTTCCGCACCAGGATAGAATATGGATCTGTAGTTACGTCGACACCAGGATATAGTATGATAGGATCGGAGTGCCACGTTCCGGCAACAGGTAGAATATGGATCGGGTGTGTCACATTCCCGAACCAGGATAGATTGATGAGATCAGTGCCACCTCTCTGGCACCAGGATAGAATATGTATCGGGTGTCCTTCCGACACCAGGATAGTATGAGGGATCGGAGTGTCACGTTCCAAACCAGTGATAGAAAGATAATGAAATCTTGAAAGATGTTAAATACTTAATCTAATGAACTAGTTCCCAATGGGAGGATTGAGGCTGAGTCCCTCATGAGTGAACTTGGCGTCATCTATTGCTGATTACAGTAATTTGTTGTTGTCTAATGTTTGAGTATTTATATTGATTGGAATATATATTATCTGATCATATACTTTTTTACTATTTTGAGTTGACCGATGAGTACTAATCAGTACTTGTGTTTGTGTACTTGACCCCTACTTGTAGTGTTTCTTCTTTGTTATTTGTGAGTAAGCAAGTTAACGTACACCATCGTCCTTCACTCAACCGGCAACTCTGCCTACTTTCATCACGTCGGATCTACGTTTACGGGTGAGCGCCTAATGGTATTCTTAGCTTGGACTGGATACATCTTCTTCATGTCTGATGCTCCATTAAAGTTGCCGAGCCAGAAAGACCTAACTTCTATTTATTTAGATTAGATATCTTAGATTAGGTATTTGTGGAAGATGGTCTTGTGGTGGATGACTCCAACACCGGTTTTGGGAATAATAAGAATGAGTTTTTATAAGTTATTAAATGATTTTATTATGAGTTTAAAGTCTCGCATTTTATTTTGGTTATATGTTTGAACGTGGGAATTGGATTGGTTGGTGTCGATCACATAGTAGGATAAGTGGTGTAGCCAGTCTCGGCTTCGGGGGGGGGGGGCGGGTGGGGGAGGGGGGGGGGGAGTGGGGGGGGGGGCTTTTGGATGCCATTGGGTCGTGACAAACTTGGCTCAGAGCATTAGGTTCGTTGAGTCTCATCAAAAAGAAGAGTCTAGTAGCAGTCTTAAGGAAACGGTAGGGGACGCCTTAATTTTCTTGAGAGGCTATAGGACTGTAGGAAAAATTCCATTCTTTCTTCTTTCGTGATATATTGAATACAAGTGGTATCTAGGTGATACAATATTTGGTCTGGACCACCTTCACTCTATTCGCAGCTGGGTAGGAATAGAGCAACGATGAGCCAACACCGCACGGTAGGACAGGTGCGTCTGAGCCAGCCCCTAGGGCGTAGCTCGAAGAGGAGTAGTGACAAAAGGCCGGAAGAGGCCGTGGGGAGGACGCCTCTAGAGGAAGAGGACGACACATAGCCCATCGGACACCTAGGGCGGGGACGCCTCAACGGACTGAGGAAGTAGTGAGGAGAGGGTGAGGGAAGGGGAAAATTGAAAACAAGTGACAGAAGAGCAATTGCCACCTAACCTACCCCAGAAGATGATCATTCAGGTTCTGGTTATCATAGTGGGTTATTTGATCAGGGCCAGACGCCTCCAGTGTTTTATGACCAACAACCTCCGGTTCCGAGGTAACAACAGCAGCTACTATCGCTCCCGCATGGATGTCTCATTTGGAAATGGAACGGTTTTCATCTGTCTGACAAGCAGGGCCCCTATAATAAACAAGATCAACATGAACTTTGAGTAAGTTCTTGAAATTGAAATCTCCAGTCTTCAAGGGGGCTGAATCATGAGGGGATGCCGATGATTTCTGGGTATGACTGTCATGACTTACACAACAAAAAGGGTCTAGTA